>LUCM01002292.1:27562-56046 GCA_008360955.1 Fasciolopsis buskii | reverse complement strand
TTGGATGGAGTGACCGGGTGAGTAATATTGAGGATAGGAATCTGGTATTGGGTGCCACTTCTGAGAACAACTTGTTTCAGCGTATGAAACTTAGTAGACTACGCTGGTTGGGCCACGCGTTGCATATGACAAACACCATACCGTGCCCTATTTCGTGTTCCTCCCAAGAAATGAAAGAAGCCATGTGGAGACCAACAGATGAATTGGCAACGTGAGATGAGAAAATGTACAGCGAAGTTAGGTGAAGTGGGTGTCTCACGCCTTCGTAGTTGGGGTCTGAAAGACTCGTCGACTTGCTGGCTGGAGACACTTAAGGATATGGCAGTGAACCGTGAACAGTGGCGATCGTGTTGTCATTTTCCGTCGAATCAGAATGATTGAAAACACGTGCGTTTGTACAGTTAGACTGTTGGTTGCAGCAGCATCTTATCTTTTCCCGCCTGTGTAGGTCCACTCCCTGTTCCCTTTTGACATTTATTCTTTTTATATAAACGTGTAACTCTGGGGAAAGGCAGCGGTCAGTGTGGCTTGCCTTGCTGTTTAACGCTGAACGATGATGAAATCCCAATCACCCGAAAAATGTCAGTACACTCCGCATTTCGTAAATATGAACGGCATGCGAGCATACTTATTCAGGTCAGTCTGTGTGTTGTTTTACAACATTCCGATAAGCATTTGATCTTGTTTTGAAACTTTGTCTCCAATATATATCGCACAATGTAGTCGTCAGATGAAAATCCAAACATAATGAAACGAGTCAGCTGGCCACGAAAGCCACCTTACGGATTTAATGGATTTATTGGGTACAGTAGAATTTCGGGTGACCACAAATCCATGAGATGGTTCAGGTGAGGATCAGATAATCTAAGAAAACATATTCTGGTTCCTCGAGATTCACTATTCCAGTTGCCGGTCGTGCTTTACCTAGTTGGCAGTTGTTGAAACACTCATTACACCTCGGCAAATCTTTCTCCTACACGTTTTTCATGTATGAAGTATGACACTGGTGAAACCTGCGTCTTGACGTCATGATTTACATGACTCCAAAAACAAAACCTTATAAAAAGCGGCGTCATGTGTTCGGAACGCCGATGGATAGGGTGCACTCTCTTCATGAGTCTGATGTTGAAATACTAATGATGTGGTGTTTTAGATTAATACAACTTTATGGTCAGTCAACAAATTTGCTGAACATTTCACGAAACGTTTTAGGCTTTATTATGAACAACTTTCAGCTCCTACCTGAATACAAGTAGTCGAGGACTGAATTGAAGTGTTTCGACCACGTTTATTCTCATCCAATAACCTTAACAGTTTGGGATGAAATGAAAGCATCTTTACACTATGCAATGTGACATCAACACCTTGCATCATCAATAGATTTTAAAACAGATATTTTGGGTTGCAGACTTTATTTTTATTTCATTTTCACGTTTTCGTTTTGCGATGCCATTGCCCAAATGGTCATTCGATATCGTGGCATTTTAGCAAATATCAGTAGTACGTGACAAACAAGCCTCACCGGATGAACTGGAATGTGCGAGCATCATAAGCACACGACTACCCGATTCGGATCTCAGAAGTTTGTTGAGAAACAACTGAATATGAAAATACTTCATTGGTTTTTGCGAAGTTGATGACTTTTGCCCACGTGACAAGTGATCCGAATATCATGGTAGTCTCATTTTATTCCTAAACAGTTTCACATTGGTTAAGTAAACCAAGCATGACCAAAGTAGGCGAACTTTTTGGTAAACCATACGGTCGTGATTAAGATAAGTAGGTGAAGGAAACAAGTACCTTCCTGTGAAGAATATAGTACGGTGAAAAACTACTTTTGCTAATTCTCTATGTGGATGAATTCCTTTAAAGGTCAACAAATACCATAAACTTTGAGCGCTGTTCGTATAAACCTGGAATGGCTGTTGGTGCACTCATAATTTAGCGTTATTTCCATCTCATTTGATAGGTTGCAATCCTACTTTATGCATATGACTGAGTTATGTCCTTTGAATATTTCTGACATAGCATCAATCAAATATTTTCGGATCGTCGAGGCCTTATATCATTGTTAAAAGGACTAAGTAAGAGGTCATTCGGAAAGGGGAGTCCTAAAAATTGACCGTCCTTTTAACCACGGCTGTCAAACCACTCACATCCTGCTGGTGAATATTGTTTTATCACTCAGATCCGCGCCATTTCAAGGACTACCAATGTTGTATTTATGTTTATTGTTAAATTCATCTGCTTCCCACTGGGACAATGATTTGGCGCAAACGTCATGGAATTCAGCCAAGGTATCCAAGATAGTATTGTGCTGGCTGTAGGAGGCGGCACCACGTCAAACGATCTACAGAATCTTGAAACTGTCTTTGTCATTCTCCACTGTGCTTTATGTTAGTAAGCCTTAACGCAGGACTGAGCTGCAGAAGACAAAATTACAAAAACCTTGATGATATTTATCGAAGAATGTTAATGGTACTAAGATACCATTAGACCCAGGTTCTTGTGAATGGGTGATATACGAGCCCAGTGGTGGAGCAATCTATCTCACAAGCTGCTAATTAGACAAACGTCGTCGCCGCAAGTTTAATTTCCATAAGAAACAAACTACTCAGATTATAAGACATTCTAAACCGTGCCTTCCTGTCACTTTTCAATCCGGGTTTGCCCGACAACCTATCAAGCAAATTAATGTAACTCTTGCTTCCTTGTTCATTGTACAAAATGGTCCATATGCATGTCCCGGGCTTTTTATCTTTATTCGCTTTTATCTTTTTTCTTTTATTTATCTTTTTATTAGCTTTATTTGTCCGAAATCGGGTATGGGTCTCAGCACTTGATGCCCCACTTTATTCTATATTATTGAACAAACCGCATATTTTTATCATTCCAGGTGCATTTTCATAGTATTTCAGATCATTCCGTTCCTCTTGATTATTTTTTCTTTGGTGTGGGTGACTGTTTCCCGAAAATTTCTCCATTTTTTTCTTACTTTCAGGAGGTCGTTGATAAAACTTCAGAGAATCGTAATAGAACCGTTGTACTGATTTCTCTGTTACGCATTTTATGCCACTGAAGCAGACCCTAAGCGGTTAACTAAAACCTTTTTCAATCCCTCCCCGAGAGATTCAGTGAGGTTTTCTTTTACATCCTTTATCAGTCATTCATTCAGTAATTATGGGTGGTCAAGTGGTCAACATCGCGTTGTCTCATCCCGAAGGTTTCGGTTTGGAATCCTTCCACATCCGGTCAACTTGGCCACTTGGCAGCGCTCTGTTGACCGCAGATCCTCTCTTGATATGATGTACATTGTAGTTTCGTTAATAAAGTAAGTAAAAGATGAATGTTTTTGTTATCAAAGAGCTGTCCTTCAAAAAAGCATGATTCTTATGATGAAAGTAACTGGGCGTTATATTTTCTGGAGTAATTCAGCAGTGCTGGAAAACTATTTACAGAACCAGTGACCAAAACTGCTTTATCCGATATGATCCGATATCACATCAGCCTATTTCTACCCAGTGCGGAATTCGTCCAGGCAGCTACTCCGAACCAAGATCATTTGCTTGCAAATCTTCTCCTGCTGTTATTGCCAAAGGCTTCTGGGGTTGCAGTCCATTTTTCGGCTCGTGAGGGTCGTCAGCTTTCTGTCAGGCTCATACGTGAGCAGTGCCAAGATGAAGTGAATTATCTTCTTGATACACTTGCATACAATCTTTATCACGGCTTTTTCAACAACCAATCATTGAGTATTTCATACAAATATACATTCATAAACTGCACACTCCTCTGGGAAACAGGAATTCTTTCTATTGTTGGACGAATTCAGTTTTCCTTTCTATCTCTTTGTCAGCAAGGACGCTTTGTAATCTGGTTTGTCAAATCCACGTTGATTCTAATTTCAATGTTACTACAAAGACAAAGAAAGTTCAACTTTTTCCTGCTTGTATTTGCGAACTTCCGATTCAAGCCTACCCTCACCATCTTCATCTGATATTCATTGAGGTTCATCCCAAACCCGTTTCCCGAAATAACGTTCATCTTTACTCACAAGCAAAACTTCCGAGGTATTTCTTAGCCAGTTGCTGCAATGGGATTTTGGCTCACCAATTTTTGACTAATAACGCCAAATTTATGCACTAAAACATTGGAAAATCGAAAGTGTCATTTTGTCTTGTGCTCAAAGTGACGACTTTTAGCTTTCTCAAGGATTTCGTTATTCTCTGCAAATTCCTTGGTTAAGAAGTGATTTAATCCATTCTCAAAACTTTTGTACCCGCTCCAGCAGTGGAAAAACAAAAAATAATTCCAGCAATCTTAGCACCAACCAGAATTTTGATGGGTCAGAAACAATTGTTTTCAGGTTTTAACCGCTAATGTTATTTTTTAAATGGCAAACTTTTCACCATCAGTCGATGTGAAGTCTTCAGTGCGTGGGATTAGTTGACTTTAATCCTCTATATTTATTTGGTTCTTTATTCTTAGATACAGATTTGATCCCTTTCACGTTCTGGAACGCTCGGCGTGATTACATAAATCGCAGCCTGTGGGCCGCCAAATTAGTTTGATTGCGAAAATGTTAATTTTGGCTAATATGCTCGCTTGGCTTCGGCATATGCTGTTTTTTCTGTTCCTATGCACTGTAAGTATGACATACACCCCCTTCGAAGATTACGGTCCCGGTGCATGCTACAACTGTTAGATCAAGTAGTCATTCTCGCGGTTTTAAGGTCATTAAAGATGTCAAAGAATAAGAACCATATAAACACAGAAAACTGCAGTCAATTATATTTATGCATTATTGATTTCACATCGACCTAAATGGCGAGCTTGATAACCAGCCCCTTCAAGAAAACCATCAGGTTCAGCAATAAACACTGACAATTTTCAAAGCACGAAAAGGAAACCTGTCTTTTATCCTACATTCCTTGAGGAAGGATCTCATTCTTCTACTGGACGAATACACAAGCTTTTCATTCCGCGGCCCTAGACGCAGAAACGCTCTAGTTTTTCGTCTTGTTTACCGTTTCATCGGCTACCCTCCCAATTTACATTACTACCGGTGATTCTATGTGGATTAAGCAGCAATTTTCATTTATCGTTTTCAAAGTCACATCTAATGGGACTAGATATTCTTACTGTATCAATAGTAGATAAATTAAAACCCAAGTACTTTAAGTAATTTTGATATGGCTTGATCAGTAAATCTGTTACACGATTGGTCAGTTTGTTAATCGACAGTAAACCAGAGTGCACGTGTAACAATCAGTGACCTCGAATGATAGGATTAGCGCTTACCCTAACACTTCTTTCGTCTGAAACTGGCAAGGCCAATTTCCACTGACCGTTACGCGGTGGTATTCGTTGACTAATTGATTAAGGGATTAGTTGATGACTAACAAAACAACTAACTATTTTCCATTGCTTTTGATCTAACCTCAAGTAAGTGGGGTTTTATTCGTTCGGAAACAAGTAGACGAGAATCACTGTCGGCATGAATTACTTGTATTTTATTTGAATCATGAACCTGTTCCGATATGTGATGGCTGCTTCTGTAATAATCGGGGTAGTGTTATGCACAAAAAGAACTTGGTTTATTGGGTTCTACAGCCAGAAAGAGGGGGATTTTCGTCTCAGTCTCAAAGAACGGATCATTTCGATCGGTTTTCTTCCGTGACACGTATGCTGCCCAAACACACGATTAGACAACATTTTTGTGCTTGTATATGTTACTTAATGAAGGTGTTTGTAAAACTGTACGAAAATATTTGACACCGAATGACAAAGGGAAGCAGTAAAAAGGAATTCCCGATGGCCGAGTTTACATTCGAATGACCGTGAACTGTTTTCCATTAACAAAGAGGTAACTGTATAACGGACCGCAACAGAAATCACTTAAGTGCACTGGACAACACCAAACTGATTCTCCTCCTGTTGAAATTGCAAACAAACACAAACACATTAGCAACAGGAGTGTAGTTTGTATACGCTTAAAAATAAAACAATATCTGACGATTAGTTTTCTTCACCGATTTTAACGTACTATTTGTTTCGCATAAGAAGACTCCAGACATTCATGTACCGTCAAACCAACGGGTTCCAAAGGCTCTGTTGTGCATGAGTGAACGTTCACATTGGTCGCATTCCTACATCTTACTGTTTACCATTTCTATTGTTGGGCCTTTAGTATGCCTTGATCTGGCGGGAGGGGTAAGTAAATAGACCGTTGCTCATTAGTGGACATTGACCACAAGACTCAAAAGTAAGTTGCCATGAAAACTATTCCGATTTTAGATCACCTATAGGCTCCTCCTGTTGCTCGACCTCATCTGAAGCGGTCACTTATGACAACTACTTGAAACATTATTCGAACTAACCTTTTGAAATACCACTGTTTGTGTGACGCGCTGATTGCGACAAACCTATGAACCTATGCTGCGACTGTTGTTATGGATTTGTCCTACCGTCTTAAGAGGGTTTAAGGTCTTGGATACATCAGCTTTCACAGGTACGAAAAATGGAAATATCGACTTAAGCTGTCGCTGTTCACACTTAACCCTCTCGGTCACGTGCACAAGATTGCATGCTGCTATCAGTCGGAGATGAAGAAATCGACACTGTTTAGGTGACTGTAGTATTGGAAAGATAATCTCAATGACGGTGTAATTTTTAATACAAGCGAACAAGCTCCTCGTCGAAAGGCGCCTCCAAACTTAGGCAAACCATGCTTAATTAAAAGGAAAAATGACAGATTTGGAATCTTAAACGATTAAGCATGTATCGCCAAAGCGCAAGTTGGTACTTAGGATGATGGAAGCATCCTACAGCTTTTTCAGCAATGATAAGAGCAGTCGAAAGTGTATACCTATTCTCCTACCCAACGGGGATGAGAACCACAGACAAATGATATCCAAGCGAACATCATGGTCATCAGTCACTTAGCGCTGACTATGGTGTGTGGCTCAAAGCTGTTCGTCAGGGATCCGCGAATCAGGTGGGGTGATTCGCATATCTAGCGCCGGCGATGGCTTACAAGGTTAAGACAACCATATAAAGTTTCCACAGTTTTTAAAAGTTAGTTCGGTCATAATGACACACGATGAAAATTGCATTACATTCCTTGCCAATTAAAGCTTAAATTCATAAATGGCCAGCAGTTTTGTTCTGGTATCAGGATGAGCATTTTTTATAATGTTGACCAAAGATTAACTTTGCTTCCACAAAAATATATCATCAAAAATTCGAAGGATCCTGTGTGCTCACAGAGTGACTAAACCTTTCTGTAACAATGACATTAAACTATAGGAATGTTAAACTGGGCGAAGGATGTCGATCCAAAGCAAAGTCATGGCAAAAATAGTTCGTAGCTGAACGATAAACAACTACTCAATTCAGCTCCAAACGTCTTTATCTACTCGGTTTACCAAAAGCGCATCCTAACTAGTAAAATGCATTCGGAAATGTGTTATTTGAACATCAATCAACGCGCAATTCGACAACAACTGTACTCCTCTGTTCTGGGATTCTGATCTTCACTACCGGCACTAATATAATAGGTGTTCTCTGTGGGGCAACGTCGTTATAGCATCGATTTGTCACTGGTGTTGCAATAGAGGGGCAAAAGCACTTAGCCATCTCTTACCACAGCCAAAAATCAAGTAGTTTTTACATGCCTATTTGAATATATAATACTGAAGTCACAAATGGTATTCATCTTGGTACTTCCATAAAATGGCTGACCTCTGGCTGGACTTGCCCACGATGCGAAAAGAGTTCGACAGCCAATACGTGCACAGTGGCAAGGGACCAGGGATTTCAGTAAACTAATCTCCTTTCACCTGCAACGTAGATGAAAGCGAACGAAAAACCGAGTGCCCCGTTCATTAATTTCACGGATTATTTGGCTTCAGCAAATTTTCTGTCTAGGAGCTGGGCCACTCAGCCGATAAATTCCGGCTCTGTAATAAGTTCCAAGCTGTGCACTGAAGGGCAGTAAAGAAAGGGAAGAGGACTTACCAAAGTGGAATAACTAAAGTCGCTGATCTTGCTATTGCGCTACTTGGGTCAAAATAAATCAAGAACCTTTTTGTCACAACAGTCCTTTGGGAGGTGGATGGAACTGCTGAGCCTTCTATACCGGTATGTACAGTATCGTTGGTCTAAGATAGCCGGCGGAACTAATTCCACACTGCTGGTTATCTTTTGTAATCATAAAAATCATGAAACATAAATTAGTCAGTGTTCCGTGTTGGAAAGACAGCGATCATTTCGAACTGGAATGTGAACGTATGAGCTTGAAATCATTTGCAGATCCTGTTCGTGTTAAGGATTCTGGTGACTGACGGCCCGTTGCTTATCTTCGATTCTTAAGGCTGAACAAGGAAAACGGGCTGCAATGAACGCTAAGATACAGAGTGATAAAAAGGGACTTTCTCAGAGTGAAGTATCCGTGTAATGAATTAGGATGGATAAGCGGCATGTCTGACCAAATGTCACCAGCTATTGATTATGAACTATTCCCAAAAGTTCGGTACTAAGCTGACAAGATCCACGCTCAATGTGTGAAGTCATTATTGACTGCAAGAAAGCCAACGGTATAACTTACAGAACACACAGCTTAATCGGTTCAACTGGGCATTGATGGCCGAATCAATCGATAGCGTTGTATATACAACTATTTTTTTCATAAATTTACTCGATCCATATTGGGAACAACCTTTAAGGATAGTTCATTTGGAATGTAATTTCACTTGACAATTAGGACAAACTGTTGATTTGGCTTACAGTTCGCACTCGGACAGAGGTTTTGCTATTTAAACGAACACTTTGAACGAATATACTTTTAACATCTACTTCGCGTTTAATTACTAGCTGTTTGCACCTTCTGTATCCGAAGTGGTGAAATTTCATATGAATTAATTCTAGCACCAAAAGATTGGTGCAATATGAGGAACTAATTAAGTTCTTTCAGAAAGCATCCAATATCCTTGCCGAAAGATGTAGTATGCGCACACTTTTTACTTAGACTGAAAAAGAAAATCGCATAAAGCCGAAGAGAGGGCCAGTTTAATAGTGGTATAATAAAACTGTTTAGACTTCAAAAGGAATCGAGCAGCAGAAAATCAGCGATCACCGATAGAGGTTAAAAAAATTGGGCACCTCAGCGCGAATTTGATCGTCATGCCAGTCATCATTTGTCGGTCATTTGAGGACAGAACAAAATCTTGATTGGTAGCTCGGTGCATTCTCAGTCATAACATCGGAAAACGTAATATTATGGTCGCAGCAATAGAAACTGCGCGTACAGGGAGCTCACAACTAATTGCGAGTAGTTTGTGGATACTGGTGTTTTCTGTTTGGCAGACTGCTATTCGGACTGCACCGTTCACGCACAAATCTCAAGTCATCCGACCAACCTTACACCCGGGAAGCACCACAATTGCGTTACGGCCTCATTAGACCTCATTGGTGGTACATATTTTTCGATGCACCTGGGGTTTGAACTTGGATGTTTTAACTGGAAGGCTTGCTTTACTTATGTGCTCCCAGCTCCCGCCCAGAATTGCTGAGCTCATATATCGTCCTGTACGAGTCAAGCTCGAGTCTGTTGCTGCCCGAGTGCACGGTTTGCCGGAGGACTTTAGGCTTGGGTGTAAAAGATGGAGTCCGAAGGGTAGCCAGTCAAACATAAAAACTGTTCGATTAAACTATTTGTCTAACCTTTCGCCAACTAACTGCATGAGCGTAGTTGCCTGATTTAAGCATATACCTAAACGAAGTATGCCGGTTTATCCTAGGACTGCATCTATTAGCAACAGATATTTTATTTCATTTCCATTACTGGCACATCCCGTTCAAATTCGATGTCGTTTTCTTTTTTGTCTATCGGGCACAATTTAGCATGTCCCAAAGCTGGAATCTGTGAGCACACTTGGTTGCTTACTTAAATCAATAAACAGCGTGCAAGTTAATAAGCAGAACAAACAAATGTTGTCATCAAACCGGGTTATTTGAACTGCACTTTTTGGAATAGGTTTGGGAGAGCCCATGACCTCCACGTGCTCTTCTAGATTTGTTGATACGAGATCAACAAACCTCTTTCAACTCAGGTCTTTCACGTGACATACGGAAATTACGGAGTATGAGAAGGATGAACAAATGCTGAGGAGCAATAAGGAGCTGTAACCAACTGTCGTAATGTCAACACGTAGCTGAGTTGTTATGCTTAGTTATTTGGAATGAAGTAAATTCCCGAGGAACTCAGTTAGCAGTTGACTCGACGGTATAACAACCTCTGATCGGTCAGTCGTCTGAGTGATGTTTATACGGTCAACGTTGCGCAACACTCCACTCGCACTCCAGTGTAATTCCAAAGGGTGACCATCGTCTTTGAACAGATTTACTGTTCTATTCCTGGATGATAGATGATCGCTGAACCCATAATTCAACAAAAAGCACTCGCTTTGTGAACTAGCTTGGACTGTCCGGAGAGTGTTTCCTCTAATGAACCGGTAAAGTGTAAAACTGTCAATTAGAATGACGAAAACGGCAAGCGCTAATTACATAGTTCTGGCTCAGATACGGATGTTCATATAGGATCATTTTTTACTGTCTATTTTGGATCTTCTCTACAGGCAACATTTTCAAAATGCCTAAACGGGTTTAAGCGATGTTTCTTCACATCAATCTAATGAGTGCATATTTTCATGAAATAATTCACCATGTGATATCATCGCTCAACTCACCACAAAGAAACCATGGACGCACTGTACAGCTGTTTCATCTTTGTTAGGACTCATCAGCACATATCTGTCAACTCAAGTCAAGTCAAACTGTGCTTTTATAGCCCCAATTTAGAGCAAATTTCCAGCTAAAACACCGAAAACATTCGGGGATTAGTAGACATATAAATAAAATCACAAGGACTAAGTGAACGACATAAAAAAATAATTAATGGAGAAACGAGAATGCATATCTAACCAGTGAGGATGAGCTGTACGACTGCTCACTGCCCATTCTCGATTTACGACTAAACAAACATCAAAGAGAAAATGTGCATTCCTGTACATGGAAATACGAGAGCCTAAATGTGCAGCGACTTGAGGAACTATAAAAACCATTGAAAATGCTGCATAATGACGGTGCTTATTGTTGGATAACAAATTGTTTTCAAATTTATCACAGGCAACAAAATGTCTTGGACAATGAAATTTGCACATTATATAATCCTAACTTCCACTTTGCGTCCAAGCACTTTCAGGAATCTGACGAAAACATCGAAATTCCATCCTTTCCAGGGGAGGAAGAATGTCAGAGAGCGCGGAAGCCAAACAGTAAGGATACACGAAGCAATAAATTGGGGAACAAGTTTATAGGGTACCGTTAACGCTCTAAGCCCAAAGAACAAAAATTAGTCTGCTTCCCTTATGGGATACGTTCAAAAGCTTGACAAAATTTTCATCGGGATATCGAATCATTCGTTATAGGCTGATGGCCCTGGAACGTCACCGAAAGTTGCTGAGCCGCTGAAACCATGCCGAAGACTAGAAGAAATTTCAGCACATTTGAAAACCATAGAAGTGACCCGCCTGTTGCACGACTTTAACCTCGCCTGCACGCATTTTTGTCGCGTGTGCTCTACCAGCTGAGATACCAACTGATGTCGAGGAGTATTCAGTAACTTCACTAGAAGATCAGCGGATACTCTCGAAAATTATATAGACATGGCATAAGAGAACATTAAATGATAGCAAACTGGAGGAAGAGCTGTCGCTGAGTTAATCGGATTTGTCTAGCAGTTGACTGGTGCTTCCATTGGCATTGCAACTGCATCCGAATACGACTGCATAGGCGCATTCGAAACCAATGAAATTCGGGGAAACAGGGTGCTAGATAATGTAAAAGGGAATAATGAATAGGGTTCGAATGGCTCCTAAGAAATCCGCAGATATAACCGCAGGGGGCGATGATTTATGTTTATCAAATGAATGAAACGTCGTGACTGTAAAATTGATCACGTAAAATTTCCAAACAATGGAGTCAGCGCAGTTTTCGTAGAGGACCTGAAGAGCAAAAGAGCCAAAGGTGCAAGCACATTCAGGAAAAATAAGCTCAACCGTGCGGGATCCACCACCAACAGAAGAGACAGAAGTAAACTGGCTTGAATTACTAAAGAAACTTCCGGTCTTCCTAACTCTTATAAACTTCATGAAAGATGGTCATCCATTGGCCATTAGTTGGAATACGTGCCGCATTCCCAAAACACTTCCCTTTTCATTGGACAAGTTAATTTCAGTCAGAAGAGATAAAAGTTGATTGCTGGCAGGCTGTTTTAGATCATCATTTTTCAATCCATGAGCAGACCGTCAATTTAATCCAAGATTTATTTTGTTGGATTCCTGGACTAATTTCCGGATTTCTGGGCCTTGATTTTGCATTTTGGTAATAGACAACTTTGATTATCGTCGGTCACATTTGCCTCGTTGTCCGTTTATGCTTGAATCATGTCGTACAAATGCAAGCTGGCTGTATGTTCATAGAGAACGCGCGAGTCATGTTCACTACTGCTCCGGTCAGCGAACTTATGCTCGATTTCCGCCACGTTCCGTGATTCAATTTTACTATGCGCTAAGGACATTACTACGCGCTTAAAATATTCCAGCTTCATTCCAGGTATTACAATCCGATGTTCCATTTAGGAATTGCATCAGTTCATTTTCCGGTGCCTCCCTCCTTTTCTGATTAGTTCAATTTCTATAGAAGGTGCAGCTAACCAGCGTTACAGTCACATTTCTTGAAGCCAGGTCAATGAGCTGTCGTTCGATAACGCTCGTCCTGTTTGTAGCTGGTCTAGTTAATAATGAAAAAGGGTCACTACTGAGAAATATTTGAAGAGTGCAACAGTGTTCATAATAGAAATCAATTTGAATAACGTGGAAAGTGTTCTGTGACCTGAATTTACGTTCTATCAAGTAGATGAATAAAACAATCCCTTTGAACAACGAAATCGTCACGGCGAGGCTGAAATCTAACCGTTCACTCGGAAGCATAACACGCATATTCCCATCTTATATTTTTACCTGAATAATGATGTGAACAGTTGAAAGTGCAAAGAAACGCAAAATCGCACATTGAAGAGGAAAGGTGGGCATCAGGACACAAATGTGGTTTACAACCTGATTGTGTGACAAATTGATCAATTACACAAACACACAGACACATTCTTAGAGTTGTGAAACGATGTGACTGCAAACCGATAGTTTTCTTTGAACCATCTCCAACCATATTTAGTATTATGTATTGGCATGAGTACAAATGTAACCTCGGAATCCATAACTTTCAATCGTATGTGAGGAAGTGGTTTGAATGTACACCAGACTTAGCCAGTTGACTTGTGAGGCGTCTTGTCGGAAATATTATCTGCGCAGAAATAATCCTTATACACAAATATATTCTGTACTACTGTTTTCCTATTTCTTATTTCGAGATATTACGGCCGTACATCGTCATCATTAAGCGTTAAACCGCAAGGCAAGCCTCACTGACTGCTGCCCTTCCCCAGAGTTATATGTTTCTATAAAAAGAGTGAATATCCAATGGGAACAGGGAGTGAACCTATGCAGGCTGCAAACGATAAGAATGTTGCAGTAGCCAACACACGGAACATAGCCTAACTGTACAAACGCACGTGTTTCCAATCATTCTGATTCGATAGAAAACGACAACACGAATGCCACTGTTCACGGTTCACTGCCATATCCTTCAGTGTCTCTAGCCAGCTAGCTGACAAATCTTTCGGACCCCAACCATGGGGACGTGGGACACCTAATTTAGCCAAGTTTTCTGTATATTTTCTCATCCCACGTGGCCACGTCATCTGTTGACCTCCACATGGCTTCTTTCATTTCTTAGGAGGAACACAAAATAAGGCACGGTACGGTAGACGATGTTTGCCATACGCAACACGTGACCCATATGCTGAGATAAGGTATTCTCAGAACCAGCACCTAATACTAGATAAGTGCAACATCATGTGGTGAAGTTCAACAAACCGTTCAGAGCCTGCCCGGTAGCGCTAAGACGTTTGACTCAAAATCGTTCGTCCCGGGCTCGCGCCCCAGTTCGGGCGTGGTGGATATGCACTGCTGATGATTCCTAACAAGGATGAAACAGCTGTACAGTGCTTCCATGGTTTCTTAATGGTGAGTTCAGAGATGATATCACATGGTGAATTATTTCACAATACTAGATTTCTGGTCTCAGCATTACTTGGCGATATTACGCAGGCATCGGTGGTCGAAACCTCTAACCGACAAGCATACTCCATGTTTTGCAGACATACAACAGAATCGAGCGCACTGCGGCACGGTACACATGACACTCCAACTTCAAGTGCTTCAGACCAGCCTTCGATATACACGTGTCTACCTTTATTTCCAAGCTATCATTGTTCGACAGGCAGCTACCAAGGTAGGTGGAACGGCCCATAAACATTAGCTCCTTTCCACCCAGTATCAATTTTCGGACTAATGTCATCCAGTCATGTAACAGCATTTTACACTGAAGATGCAAAGCACAGGCCGAATAGAACTAAAGCATTCGCGAGTCCAGTGCACGTTGTGCATGTCCGTGAATTCGCGTAGGCACACGTCAACTGCGTAATCTAAATGACAACCTCTCACCATTTCCCAATTTGACTCCTACATCCTGGAGATTTCCTAAGGCATCTTCCATCACCTCGTCGTCCATCCGTACATAAACCATAGTTCTGAGAAAAACCAGTACCTTCCGGCCTTGTGTCCCACTTCTGAAGGTTAGCCTTGCCAGACCGATGAAAATGCTTCGACGAATCACCATATGATTTTCAAATGGACTTATCATCCATTCACGCTCCTACCGATTCAAATACGATTCTAATGAGAAACTAGGAAAGGAGCGCAGCGCACTAGTATAGGGATGGTTGGACAGAATAGTACCGGGTACGCATACCTGAAGAGCAGCAACAACCGCGAAACCGGTCGTGTGATTCCGGGAAAGTTTTTGTCTACAGATCCGTATGCGAAACATTCTTCTGATAAGAGAATTTTACATTATTCTTAAATGTCCACGGATAGAATGAGAAACTCAGCCAAGGAAGGCCGGTTCCAGTTGCAAAATTTTACCCATTGAGCTCCAAGTAGATCGGTGTAGAAGAAACTGATGAACTCGCTAGGCGATCAATCATGAACTGCACTTCCGTTCCAACTCAGACGGATAAGCCGCCTAAACGAGTCCGGATTTCCCAAAAGTAATGCAAGTATAGTCCAAAAGAATTTGCTGCAATTCATCCGCAGGAAGACCCAGGCCAATGACGGTTTCTTCAGTGACGCCTCATGGACCATCAATAAGATCCAATGCCAGTTCGGCTGACTCTGTATTAGGCGGTTCCATCAGGCTCAAACCCTTAATGGTTTACTGCTTTCAGCGGTAAATGGGATGCCGGACGACAAGGATCGCATCCGTCCCTTTTCAAGGATGGCGATGAAGCATTGTCATCGAAGTTGACAAAACTCTTGAGTTCGACTGGGCAAAAGCAAGTACCTAAGAGTTAGCGTGAATCGGCGATTGTATCGATTGACAAGAACGGTGACAAGCCATTTTGCGGAAATCAAAATTTTGACAATTACTGCCTCTAAGATGCTCAAGGGCCTTATCCTTCGCCGACCATTTACTGCTCAAGAATGACGCACGGGTGGGAATCAAACTGGTTTCCGCCCTAGTCGGGGTTGTATTCACCATCTGTATGACAAATGTTAAGACAGGCACAGTTTAGATGCACCCACAACCTCTTTCTTGATCTAAAGGAGGCCTTCGACCCAATCGACCGTGAGGGTCCGTGGAGCTGCCTTTCACTGAAAGGTGCCAGAGGAATTCACTTCTTTTCCACTCCTAGTATAGAAAATGCGTTTATAGCGATTTTTCACCCGAGTTCATCACAAGTGATGTTCGTAAACAGTGCCTTTTTCACCCACTCTTTTCAACAATACCATTGCGATAAGTATGGAGATTGCCCTATCCTCATGTGAGGATAGTAGCACCAATATTTGCACAGAGGAATCTATCTAGCTTAGAATATGCGCTTCTGAGCAAACACCTAGGTAAGCCGCAGGTTTTACTCGACAACCTGCACAATACTGCTGCAGGAATGGATTGGACCAAGGCAGAACCTCGCTGTTGAAGGGGAAGACTCGGAAGGGAGGCCTAGTGATTTGGGTAGTTATATCATACTACATAGTCGTAAATCGGACGAAGTGTCCTTGCATATGCTGGGACCTTCATTGACATTCATCAACTTGAAGCATCTGTGGCGGCGGCATCGGAAGTAAGGATGGTCCTGCTGTAACAGTCAGAAACATGGCGGTTATGGACTAATGTGTAAAGACAGTTTGTGTTTGGAAACCGTTTGCCTCGTAGAATTGGCAGAATACGCAGGAAAATGTGTCAGTAACTCAGACGTTAAGCGTAAGAGACTGAACCCTAGAGTTAAATCTTTAGAATGGACACGGCACCTAAATAAATTAAGGGGGTTGGGACATGTTTCGTGAACGTTCAGAGAATGCCTGGCTGGCTGTACGTTGTACTCCGAGGCAGTTAGCGATTCGAACATGTGCTGAGGTGGTCAGTTGATCACACAGTGAAAAGTTATGAAAACCTTGACCAGTGGATTAGGCAATGCAGGTTCAGTTAGACTACCGGGTGTGTAGACGGATGATTGGGATAAATAGCTGAACTTGAAATCTCTTCTCTTCAACTTACTACCGGAAAGTTGATTTTTCACTGTCTCGATCTTTTTTACTCCACAAGTAGTTGGGGTTACGAGGCAGTGACCGAATCCAGAACACATCAGGGCAAGGTTAATAGTTGTGCAAGCTGAACCGAACCGAAGTAATAAAAGAGAGGCACGGGCACATTCAAACCAGTACACTTACTGCTATGCACTTTTGAGAAAACTAATGACCGCACAATCCGTTACAACGAACAAACAAAACGGTGATAAACCTAATTATTTTTATTTTTTCTGATCAACTTTGCTCGGCCTCGTACTCCACTGACAGTATCTCCCTCCAACATTTCAATCGAGGTTCGCCACGATTCGCTGAGGTGGTGCCCAATACCCACTAACTAGTCCAGCTCAACCAGTCGTCAGCCTTTGGTCAGTCACAGGGGAGATACCCAAGGGAGAAACTAAATGTAACCTAGTGAAAACGGCACTGGTTCAAAAAGGAAATACTGTAATACACTTCATTCCAAAAGGACGATCAACAATCTACACGACAAAAAGGAAGGAATATGATCAGTAAACATAATAGTGCTAAACGTGAAACCAAAAAGGTTAAGTGGAATACACACACAAAAAAGACGGTTGATATCAGATGAGAAAAGGCTAAGATACCGACACCATACACTGTTTGACAATAGCTCCGGTCGATAACCATAGCCAAAAGAAAGAAAAGTAAACATTTGGGTCGACTGAAGGACAGTAAACATGATAAGGCGCAAATCGAGAAAGATTATAGTACATGAGATTTCTGAGAAGGCTGGTTATGATAAGACTACCATAGATCATTTCTAATGCAGTTATAACTCACAAACAGATCAGTCCATTGACATGATGACGAGGTCAAGTTTGAGTAAAAATCTAGTCCTGATATTTGGAACAAAAATGAGAAGTGAGTGGTCGGACACCGGAAGACACTATGATTAGTCCAATTAGAGATAATAACACAATACAGTCAAGTTGACTGATTGTGACTGACAAGCACGTGGCTTGCAGACTTTGTTCCAACGATATACAGAGTGAAGAAAACACACGGACAACGAAAACTCTGGGAACACATTGCGCTGCACATAAGTGTATGGAAAACATTGTGTCAAACGTCATACAAAGAGTAATGAGCGAAAGACAGGGTGAAAAGACGAAGAAAAACTGATTGATTCGCCATACAAAGGGATAAATCCAACCGTCTCCTGTCATGGTTCTCAAAGTTACTTGCGAGTGCCGCTGCGTAGATACCGCATCTCGCTCGGAACACTATTCTTCGCTATACCCGAGGGTACTTTTTTGGCAGGATGTCGAGTTGGTGGGCGCGTTACACTGAATATATATAAATTGAGCTGATTTGCAACCTGAATGCTCACACGTGCACTGAAATTCAACAGATCTGTCAATGCCCAGAGCTAAAACAAACAAAAAATGATGGGACAATTTTATGACAATCACAATTAATGGAAACCGTTGCAACAAGGTATTATGGGACTATCACACAAGGAGATTGATTGCGATTTCAGGATAGGATTGAAAGCGCGCGGTAAATAGGCTATTTTCATGCGGAAATGCAGAAGACAAATTCATCCATCAGAATATTTTCTAGTTAGTGTCCGCCTCTTTCAGCAGATATTTCTTCGAACCTCTCTAGAAAAGCGTCACTCGTATCATCCCCATTTTCATCCCCTACAATCATGATAGCCTGCGTCTGATCCTAGGGCAAGGTTCTAGCTTCAACTGCTTTCAATAATATTTGGTCATAAATTATTCTTATGCTCGATCCAAACATAGAAAGTCAATATGAAATTTGACTCGAGGACTGATCTATTTTTTTCACTGCAGTTCTTCACTGAGTCAGAAATCGTGGTTGCATAGTGGCCTCTCGGAATTCACGAAGCTATGTATCGATGAGCGATCGGCAACACAAATTCAATACCGTGAGGCAATCAGGGATTTGATGAAATGAGGCTTTCTTTGGTCAACGGTTCAGCCGAAAGATCTACCACCAAGACTACTTGCATCCAAACTTTCATTATCTTCCGTAGTTCTTTTAACGGCGACCACTATTGATTTCCACTGATCGGTACTCCCGTGAGCATAACTAGTCTGACGGTTTCTACTACCTGCACAGATGTAGTGCAAGGGCCACGCCCTGTAGCTTCTAGAGCCGACTAAGCGACCAAAGTCCTTATTCTATATGGTTGTTACAGTCTCTATCAGCCTCAGATGGGCTTCTTGATTTTGGTTCAGTTCCCCGCGGCTTAATTAAGCGAGGACGACTACGTGGCCTTTAGCTGGTCAACGTGATTGTCCGTTTATTTGTCATTATCAAACGACCTATAGAGGTTTTCACAAGTTAAGACTCATATCTTGATTCCCTCGTCTAACGGGTTCGTTGTCTGTTCTTTGGTCTTCATGCCGAACGCCAGATGCCTTGTTTTTGGGCGTATCACAAAAATCAGATCAGTTTCAGCCAGTTCGTGAACTAGGGCGCTTGCCTGATTCCTCGGACTTGGAGTAGACTCAATTTCAAGTCCGTGGGTTGTCCAAATGACATCAGAGGAATTTACCAGCTAGTCCTGTTCCTCTGGAAACAATCGTGCTTCACTTCTGTATGACTCGCTGCACCGAAACAAAGTGGTTTTGAATGTCTGGTATCCGTCTCTAGCCTCCCTTTACAGACCTGGAACGTGGAGTAGCATAGGGGCTTTATGAGTTACGTGTGGTAAGTAGCCACTGAACTGCCTTCTATTAACGAAGTGACCGGCGAATTTCGGATCAGAAACTCTGACCATTTCTGAGGTGACCGGCGCTTAATCAACTTGGTCATTGATGATCGATATTCTCAGGGCTGCAGCAACTATGCAACCTTGATCTTGCCTCTCTTCATCCGCCTAGTCTCACTTCATGTACTAGAAGCCAACCCTTGTCTACAGCTCTGTTCGTTTGCGATTCAGTTGGACAAAAATCAGATCAGCATCTGAGGTTCAAACAATCACTTGCTAATTAACATGAAAAATTATCGGTCTGAGTATTCCACATTAACGAGTAAAGTGCACACGGTCATAGCGGCTCTCTGAAGTTTAGTGGCTTCATTTACCAAGTAATGACAATTTCACAACAATGAGTAACTTGAATGGATGTTAGGAAACAAGAAATATCGTTGTAATTATCAATGGAGCCACAAGATAGGTATATGTGCTAACAACAGTTCTCAACTGCCAACAGACCACGAATATTATTTAGAATGTTAACCCTATTACTAGACTTGAAAATCTGATCCACAGGGTCATTAGGATAGAGCAATGAATAGACAATCAGCGCATCTCAATGCATGTAAGCACAAATGTGCTAACGTCAGATGGATCATATTTTAGGCTTATGTAAACGAGATTCCATTAAATTAGCTGAATGATATTTCCGAAGTTTTTTTGGTGTATTTTCGAATCTTTTTGACATAGACCGAAACCGATGTGGGAAATAGTACAGAACGCAGCCGAGAGACGGTCTGATGTGCAATCTGAAACTGACTGTAATACTTCAGTTTTGTTGTCGCTGTTGTATCAGCCATCAATCCACTTTTGAATGCAGCTTGCCGCAACAAGCACCCAATGAAGCAGGCGAAACATGCAAGATTCAGCATCAGTTTTAGTGGGGTCTACCGATATTGGTGAGTAATAGTTATGAAATGAAGCATGAGCACCCCAAACGCCATTTGGCAGTGTGCTCACTAGTTCCAAGCTCGAGCTGATACAACTAGACTACACCGTGACGCGGTGTCACGGCTTGCGTGCCTCCATGATCCAACGAGCTATACAGGATGGCTTATCTCAAGCCGAAGATCCAATCATGCCTGGAAAGTCAATGGGTAAAGGTCTGACGAAGTAGTCTTCTGGTCCTCCAAGTTGGGGGTTGATATGAGTTAGCAGCTCAGTCGAAAAAACGATTGGAAGAATAATCGAACCAAGCAGTTGGGCGCCCACTCAGCTATTCCCCGCTGCCTTGCGGTCAGCGTCTTGTCAGAACCAAAGGCTTTGGTTGAGAACCCTAATAGTTCTTCTGCTTAGCGCCTGGACTCCCTAGCAGTACCCGTCCATCAAGTCCCATGAGTTACACGCCTACAAATAATTCCATATTGCATCGGTCGTCGCGCAGGATAATCAGAACCGCGCTGTCCATTGCATCGAGCCCAGGTGGGGTGGGTAGTGATAAGTATGTTACTGCTCAGAGTTCCCTCTCTTTTATTCAACTTGTCTCTTCTGTCTCCAACCCAATCTGTTTGCCCCTTCTGCCTACCCATAGTATCTCCATTGATAACACGCCCGATACTCGCAACGGTTTACTGTCAAGTAGTGTAGTAGGTGGTTTTCAGCCTGCTAACTCACATTTTCTCAAGCCTCGTCAGCCTCTGCATCTGGGTTCCTTCAATGTGCGCACTTTAATGCAGGCTGCCCAAAGGGCGCGTTTGGCTCTGACAGTGGACTCACTTTCGATTGATGTCTGCTGCGTGAATGAAACACGAATTCAGGATTCCAGTAGATTAATTCAATTGACTGCGCCAAACGTCTCGTCAAGATATTTTCTTCGCACTTCAGGAGACGAGGCCGCTCAAGCTGTGGGGCTGAAGCAGCCCTTCTAGACTGGATCCCAGTCAACAGTCGCTTGTGTGCCATGAGACTACAGGGATCAGTCGGCGTCCGGAAGGATAGTGGTGTTAAGCGCAGTTTATTTGTTGTCTCGGTTAACGCTCCAACAGATTGTAGCACTGATATGGAGAAAGACGAGTTTTACGTTGACCTCGTCACTCTTGTTCGGAAGAGCAAACACTCTGACATTGTAGTGGTAGCAGGTGACTTTAATGCACAAGTTGGAAAACAGTGTATCGGAGTCCTGTTTAGGTGGGCGATGTGCCTTGCCTGCACAGCGAACAGAAAACGGGGAAAGACTTCTCCAATTATGTGCAGATGATCATTTATTCCTATCCAGTACGAATTTCCCACACAGTTCGCGTCGCACTGCGACATGGCGCCCTAGCTCGACCGGTACTTTGAGTCAGATTGACCATATTGCAGTTAGCTACCATTGGCGCGGTTCTGGACCACGAACGTCGAATCGGACCATGCGTTAGTTTTAGTGCCATTTTTGTCGCAGCTGAATGGGCATCAACAAAGGCCACGAACCCGATTGGCTGCCTAACTGCAAGGAAATGAACAAGATGCGTCGGCAGTTGCAGCGTCAGTTGACCATAAGCCTTACGAAGGACTGCGAAAACTGGCGGGTTAAGGCAGCCGAAGAGATGGAAGAGGCGGTCATCATCATCATCCTCGTTCAGCATTAAACAGCGAAGCAAGCCCCACTGACCACTACCTTTTCCCCAGAGTTACAAGTTTCTATAAAAAGAGTGGATATCCAACGGGAACAGGGAGTGGACCTACACAGGCGGGAAAAGATAAGATGCTGCTGCAGCCAACACACGGAACACAGTCTAACTGTACAAACGCACGTGTTTTCAATCATTCTGATTCGACAGAAAATGACAACACGATCGCCACTGTGCAACGGTTCGACTGCCATATCCTTACGGTCTCTGAGCCGGCAATTCGACGAGTTTTTCAGACCCCAACCAACGAAAGTGGCCCCCCGCATGAGACACTAGACGTTAACCTAAAGTTCGCTGTACCGTTCCCATTCCATGGTTTCCACTTCATCTGTTGACCTCCAACATGCGCTGTCTTCATGTCCTTGGAGGAACACGAAATAGTGCCACGATAGTGGTAGAACGAGTTGTTTGGTCATACGCCAACACGTGCCCAACCGCTGTAGGTCTACTTAGTTTCATTTCGCTGAAAGCAGAAGTGTCTGAGAGCTGCACTGTTACTGATTCTATGACCTCCACAATTAACTCACCCGGTCAATCAATCAGAATCCTAGCCACACATACGTCGCGGGTCGCTATCAAGGAAACTCAAAGATTGCTAGCTTTTACGCACAGCGGTGGGCGGCGAACTTCGGTTAGTGATAGTCGTGGGCGATAGACAGAAAGATGGCTCCGTTGGCAGAAGCATTCAAAGATCAGTTTAGCTGGTCACACGCTAACGTTATTTAGGCTTGAGCGTTGGAGCTGTGAATCCTTGGAAGTGTTCACTTGAATCCCCCAACGAAAGGTTGGGAGTGCAAGTCAATATTCAACTTCTGAAGAGGGAAAAAAGCAGCTGGGTCACACGACAGGACCTACACCCGCAGTTCGTTGCCAAAATGGATGGATAAGCTTGGGTGAAGATCAATTACCTCCTTGCTTTTTTGATATGTTGGAAAAGGAGTGTATTCCGTATATCGTGTATGATGATCATCGATTGTACCGTCTTCGAGAAGGGCACGCGAATGTGACTGCACAATCATCGTGGGTATTAGTTTCAATTCCAATGTTATTAATTGTTAGCTGACAATATGTTCGTCCGTTGACACCGGTATTCGCGAGAGTAATATCCGCGAAACCAAACAGGCCGGATTATCAGCCAGGTCGAAGGCATGCATCGACCAAAATACAGCCCTTTTGACAGATACTCAAAAACGGCGCCATACACACTGGCGTCCTACGATCGTAGACTTCTCAACGTGAAAGGTGCTTTCGAATCCGTGACAGTCGATCCACACTTAGTCAGTGCTTCTCCACTGGAAAAGGGCTGCCAACTAGTTTGTGACCTGTCGAGCTTGTATCGCATAACCTGTCGCATTAGGGTATGACAGTGAAACTGTTCACGTTCATTCGCAACGACTAGTGACGTTCGGACAAGGTTCCCATCTCTCCATTCTTGTTCAACTTCGTCGTATGGATGCGAGGTGATGGAAATGGCTTTAAGGATGTCGCCGGATGTAGGAGATTCGAACAACAAATAGGAAGTATGGAAGGGAAGCTATAATGACTAGATTACGCAGACGAGCGTAGGGTCTACTCGAATAACGACCATGCACAACGGCGCAAAGACAGACTCTCAAAGGTTTGTAGATCGAGGCTTTGCATGTGCTTTGCACCTTCAAAAGTGAAAGTAGGTTGTTAACAGGACTGACGACAGGCAATGCATCCGAACTTGAATTATTGAGATGAGGAGGAACTAAGATGTGGACCGTTTACAACCTACTTGGTAGCTTGCAGGTCGATACGAGTCGTAAGCTCGGCAGCAGAGGCGAAAAACGTATATATAACGAAGGCTCGAGTGTTATTAGCGGACGGAACACTTGTGGGTCGGAAACCTGATACTTTCAACTGAACCGTTCAGAAGTCATGTTTTACTGATGCCGCAAGTACGCTACAATCCGTGGCCGGTTGCAAGGACTGAATATTCGTGTGCGAAGATGTTCGTCGATTAGAGGTTTTCGACACCGATTGGTACTACTTAAAATATATTAGCCAAGATCGGATGCAGTGACCGGTGAAAAGTAAGTGGAAGGTCACGAATCCGAGTACTAGTCCCAGCTCTTCAAAGACACACTTTGTTCAGCGAATGAAACTAAGTAGAACTACTGCTGGTTTGGGCCACGTGTTTGCGTATTAGACACACTGTCACCAATATCGTCGCCCTATTGTCGGTGTTCCTCAAGGAATGAAAGAAGCCATGTGGACGTTAAACAGATGAGTAGGGAATCGTGGAATTGGAACTTAGTGAAAGTAATTGTCTCAGCCCTTCGTGTTGGGGTCCGAATAGAATCGTCAGCTTGCCGCTAGAGACACTAAAGGATATGGCAGTGAGCGTGACAGTGGCGACGATCGTGTTGTGCATTTTCTAGTCGAATCAGATGATGAAACAGTGCGTATTGTACAGTTAGACTGTCGTTCTGTGTGTTGCTGCATAGCGCAGTTCTTATTTTCCCGCCTGTGTGGGTCCACTCCCTGTTCCCGTTGGATATTCACTCTTTTTATATAAACGTGTAACTCTGGGGAAAGGTAGCGGTCAGTGAGGCTTGCCTTGCTGGTTAACGCTGAACGATGATGATGATCATGAAGCTGGAATGATCTATCCAACGGTGAAATGGTTAGGCGTACGATTATCCGGTTGACTTCGCTCGGGTTATTTCCAGTCTCTGTCAATTAGCTTGTTATGCATGGTTACATCCTTGGTTTCAACAAAACAGTGTCAGATCATGGGTAACCAATACATTCTTACTAGGTGTCCATAAGGTATAATCTGACCTGCTGTTTGTTTCCAAATTATGCTAAAAGCTAAAAGCAATAAAGTATCACTGGACCGAAAAAAGCTTGAATAAAGAACCGAATCCATAGTAGGGGAACAACTTGTGCTTAAGAGGTATACATATAGAAAATAAATCACAAAGAAAAAACCGGTTCCAATCGTCAGGAGACGCACGATAAGCATAAAATGAAGCTGTATTTGGGAATAACTTACACAAGAAAAGAAAAGGACCCATTTTTCGTTGATCAGACATTCGAAGTACTGATTGATGTGTAGACAAAGTGGGCCAATCAAAATCGTGTCCCAGAGGCGAATGCCGCTTTTAGTCATGTGGGCAACCTAAAAAAATGATCGAAAATAAAAGAATTGAGGGTAAGTAGTTACTTTTCGGTAACACTGCTGTTGCAACTGCTTTTCAACGTATTGAGGGTCTGTTTTTACGATACGACGGGGATAGCTACCTTTTGGAGCTAAGCAGTGATATGGTATTTTATATTTCAACAACAAATGAACAGACAGGAGTAAGTTAACACTCTGGTGACAGCGCGATCACCATTTTCTTTGGTTCAGTTCGTTGTCACATCCCTCAATGTCTGCAGCCAACTGACTGAGGGATCTTTTAGACCTCATTATGGAGTCGTGAGGCTGTGCACAGACACTGTTCTCATTGCAAAGGTTCGCCTTCGGATCTCCGGTTTCCGGTGTATCAAGGTTTTAGAGGCTGGTATAGTCTACTGGCTTTACCACAGTAGACCTATACACAACTCCGGACTCCACGGTTTTACACTGCCCCTGGGCAAAAAGACTGAGAGTTCTACTGCCTTGGGAACATCCTCCAAACTTGCTACAGCCTGCTTCAAAGGCTCCCTGCCATCAATGCACCGACTAAGGTGACTAACAAGGTAGCCAAGAGTGAACTCTATGAAGCTCTGCAAAGTTCAGACCACCGTACCCCTGGAGAAACACGTTTTGTCTCAGGAGATTGAAATGTGCGCACTGATTCCTCGAACGAATCCATGCGCCACATTCTAGGATCATTAAGAAGAGACTTGCACTGCGAGAAGGGTTACCGAATGGTGAATTTTGCAGATGCTAACATGATTTTCTCGAACACGTACTTTCAACACCTGAAAAAAAACACCTTTTGACCTGGCACTCGAATGAAGGTCGCACTGCGCACCAAACTGACCACATCCTTGATCGATCTCGTTGGGTTTCATCTGCGGACGATCACAGCACATTTCGCGGTACAGTAACCGGAAACGAGCGACACGGACCAGGTTATCGCACATGCTCGTTTTAGGATCCACATTCCTACCCGACCAAAGCAATTTATCACCTAGTCAACTAAACGGCATTGCTCTGGAGAATTCAGAAAAGCGTTGGGAGCTGTTGGATGTCATCGCGACTTAGCAGCGCAATGAAATTAGTTTTCAAACATCAGTGAACGGGCTGTCGGAGGTGATTAAGATAGTGACGCTGCTTCAAAGGTGCTAAGGAGGAAGGGAGGGCTGCAAAATGGCTAAAAGATTGGAATCTCGGGAATACCTTTGAAAAGTAAGCCAAAGAAGAAACCTGCCTGAGGGGAAGCTTCCAATTCCGAGCTCCGCTAGTGTAAAACGTAAGAATTATTGTGTTGGAATGGCTGAAAAGTGCAAAACAGTATCAGAAACTGGTGAATTCAGCGAGTACTTAAGCTCATCCATTACGCCTTAAATGGACGCTGCAATCCCGATTTCATCTTAAGTAACTTAAACGGCCAGCTCGTTGCGGAATAGAGTAAAAAAATTATACGGTGGGCACAAGATTTTGATCAGCCTCTCATTCGGTCGGTCAAGCAAACTACGAACTAGTGATTTTTCATAGGTTTAGGATGGCTGCGTTTAGCATTTAGATCGCAAACGGTTCATCATCATTGGAGATGATTTCGTCGATGAATGCGCCTAGTTGTTGAGATTCTTCTCAACTTATGGGTTGCCACTGAATTTACCTTAAAATTCTTTGACGACCTTGGCCCAAGAACTACATCTATTTCAACGTGACCTCTGTTGGTTCGATCCTTGGCCTTAGAAGACTGGCACTCGTGGATATATATATATATATATATATATATATATATATATGATAGCACGTTAGAGAAGGATGTTCTTTCTCGTCGCTCAGGTTCAACAGGATGGAACTGGTTTGTTTGCTGAGCTGGACAATTTGATTGCAAACGTTTCATCACCTATCGAGGTGACTTCGTCCGTGCTTTGATGTTGTGGCGAGCGTCTAGTTGCCGTCGTCCTCCTAAATTTGTCGCTTAGTCTTTTAGTCGTTGTTGATTGGCTGCTCTTGGTGAGGTGGCAGGCTAGAGATGTTGCCCCGTTGCTTCGTTCACCTTTGTCTATTGTTGACATGTTGTGGGCTGAGTCAATGTCCGTTTCGACTGGCTTGTGTTGATTGGTTCTTCCATCGGATCGATAGGTATGCGTGGTCCAGATCGACGTGTCCGTTTATCGATCTTTCCGAAGAGTGCAAACCTTTGAGAAATTCTCTCGAATGCTTTGTTCTACCCTGGGCGACGACCCTCACGTTTTCGAAGTTGAACTTGTGAACCTCTTGGTCTTCGTGAACCGAAATTAGACAAAGTGGATCATGCTTCTTTGTTGACAGTTGGAGCGAACAATCATGGTCGACCAGTGTATGCGAATCAGAGGAATCATGCCTGCGAACATACTTCCTGTTCGAGAGTACGTTTTACGAACAACTGAAGAGGACAACAATAGGCTCACCAACATCTGGCCTCATTGCAGAGGGAGTGATGCACAAACTAGAGAAGACCATTTTGTCGGACATCAAGACAAACATGTGGCTGCGCTACGTTTACTACGATGCAACAAGGTGTGCTGAGAGCTGGCACCTAGTACTGGATTCGTGACATCCACATTACCCACCCGGTCACTGCATCCGATCTTGGCAATATTACGTAGACATCGGTGGTCGAAAACCTCTAATCGACGAACATCTTCCACACGAATATTCCATGTCTTGCAACCGGACAACGGAATTGAGCGGACTGCGGCACAGTACACATGACTTCTGAACTTCAGTGAAATATCAGGCCGACTCCACAAGTGTTTCAGTCCGCTATAAGCCACTCGAGCCTTCGATATACGTGTCTTTGCCTCTGCTGCCGAGCTACGATCGTTCGACATGCAGCTACCAAGGTAGGTGAAACGGTCCACAGTCGTTAGTTCCTCCTCATCCAATATCAAGTTCGGCATTGCTGTCGTCCAGTCCTGTAACACTACTTTACACTTTGAAGGTGCAAAGCACATGCCAAACCGATCTACAAACCTTGAGAGTCTGTCTAGTGCGCGTTGTGCCATGGTCCGCGTATTCGAGTAGACACACGACGTCGTCTGCGTAATCTAGGTCATATAGCTTCCCTCCATTTCCCAGTCATCATCATCATCATCGTCATCATCATCATCATCATCATCATCATC
>LUCM01002292.1:14335-27208 GCA_008360955.1 Fasciolopsis buskii | reverse complement strand
TTTTACGAACAACTGAAGAGGACAACAATAGGCTCACCAACATCTGGCCTCATTGCAGAGGGAGTGATGCACAAACTAGAGAAGACCATTTTGTCGGACATCAAGACAAACATGTGGCTGCGCTACGTTTACTACGATGCAACAAGGTGTGCTGAGAGCTGGCACCTAGTACTGGATTCGTGACATCCACATTACCCACCCGGTCACTGCATCCGATCTTGGCAATATTACGTAGACATCGGTGGTCGAAAACCTCTAATCGACGAACATCTTCCACACGAATATTCCATGTCTTGCAACCGGACAACGGAATTGAGCGGACTGCGGCACAGTACACATGACTTCTGAACTTCAGTGAAATATCAGGCCGACTCCACAAGTGTTTCAGTCCGCTATAAGCCACTCGAGCCTTCGATATACGTGTCTTTGCCTCTGCTGCCGAGCTACGATCGTTCGACATGCAGCTACCAAGGTAGGTGAAACGGTCCACAGTCGTTAGTTCCTCCTCATCCAATATCAAGTTCGGCATTGCTGTCGTCCAGTCCTGTAACACTACTTTACACTTTGAAGGTGCAAAGCACATGCCAAACCGATCTACAAACCTTGAGAGTCTGTCTAGTGCGCGTTGTGCCATGGTCCGCGTATTCGAGTAGACACACGACGTCGTCTGCGTAATCTAGGTCATATAGCTTCCCTCCATTTCCCAGTCATCATCATCATCATCGTCATCATCATCATCATCATCATCATCATCGTCGTTTAGCGTTAAACAGCGAGGCAAGCCTCATTGACCGCTGCTTTTCCCCCAGAGTTACAAGTTTCTATAAAAAGAGTATATATCCAAGGGAAATAGGAAGTGGACTTATAGTTCTGGACAGAACCGCGCCAACGGTGGCTTACTGCGATATGGTCAATCTGACTCAAAGTACTTGTCGAGTTAGAACGCCATGTTGCTGTGCGACGCGAACTGTATGGGAAATTCGTACTGGATAGGAATAAATGATCATCTGCACATAATTGGAGAAGTCTTTCCCCGTTTTCTGTTCGCTGTGCAGGCAAGGCGCATCACCCACCTAAACAGGACTCCGATACACTGTTTTCCAACTTGTGCATTAAAGTCACCTGCTACCACTACAATGTCAGAGTGTTTGCTCTTCCGAACAAGAGTGACGAGGTCAACGTAAAACTCGTCTTTCTCCATATCAGTGCTACAATCTGTTGGAGCGTTAACCGAGACAACAAATAAACTGCGCTTAACACCACTATCCTTCCGGACGCCGACTGATCCCTGTAGTCTCATGGCACACAAGCGACTGTTGACTGGGATCCAGTCTAGAAGGGCTGCTTCAGCCTTCTCACTTACGACTATTCCTACATCACGTTAACCCACAGCTTGAGCTGCCGCGTCTCCTGAAGTGCGAAGAAAATATCTTGACGAGACGTTTGGCGGAGTCAATTGAATTAATCTACTGGAATCCTGAATTCGTGTTTCATTCACGCAGCAGACATCAATCGAAAGTGAGTCCACTGTCAGAGCCAAACGCGCCCTTTGGGCAGCCTGCATTAAAGTGCGCACATTGAAGGAACCCAGATGCAGAGGCTGACGAGGCTTGAGAAAATGTGAGTTAGCAGGCTGAAAACCACCTACTACACTACTTGACAATAAACCGTTGCGAGTATCGGGCGTGTTATCAATGGAGATACTATGGGTAGGCAGAAGGGGCAAACAGATTGGGTTGGAGACAGAAGAGACAAGTTGAATAAAAGAGAGGGAACTCTGAGCAGTACCATACTTATCACTACCCACCCTACCTGGGCTCGATGCAATGGACAGCGCGATGACCGATGCAGTATGGAAGTATTTGTAGGCGTGTAACTCATGGGACTTGATGGACGAGTACTGCTAGGGAGTCCAGGCGCTAAGCAGAAGAACTATTAGGGTTCTCAACCAAAGCCTTTGGTTCTGACAAGACGCTGACCGCAAGGCAGCGGGGAATAGCTGAGTGGGCGCCCAACTACTTGAATCAATTATTCTTCCAATCGTTTTTCGACTGAGGTTTGTAGCTCGGTTTGGCATGTGCTTTGCACCTTCAAAGTGTAAGGTAGTTTTACAGGACTGTACGACAGCAATGCCGAACTTGATATTGGATGAGGAGGAACTAACGACTGTGGACCGTTTCACCTACCTTGGTAGCTGCATGTCGAACGATCGTAGCTCGGCAGCAGAGGCAAAGACACGTATATCGAAGGCTCGAGTGGCTTATAGCGGACTGAAACACTTGTGGAGTCGGCCTGATATTTCACTGAAGTTCAGAAGTCATGTGTACTGTGCCGCAGTCCGCTCAATTCCGTTGTCCGGTTGCAAGACATGGAATATTCGTGTGGAAGATGTTCGTCGATTAGAGGTTTTCGACCACCGATGTCTACGTAATATTGCCAAGATCGGATGCAGTGACCGGGTGGGTAATGTGGAGGTCACGAATCCAGTACTAGGTGCCAGCTCTCAGAACACTTTGTTTCAGCGAATGAAACTAAGTAGACTACGCTGGTTGGGCCACGTGTTGCGTATGACAAACACTCGTCTACCATATCGTGCCCTATTTCGTGTTCCTCCCAAGGAATGAAAGAAGCCATGTGGAGGTCAACAGATGAAGTGGGAACGTGGAATGGAGAACTTAGGTAAAGTAATTGTCTCACGCCTTCGTGGTTGGGGTCCGAAAGACTCGTCGACTTGCTGGCTGGAGACACGTAAGGATATGGCAGTGAACCGTGCACAGTGGCGATCGTGTTGTCATTTTCTGTCGAATCAGAATGATTGAAAACACGTGCGTTTGTACAGTTAGACTGTGTTCCGTGTGTTGGCTGCAGCAGCATCTTATCTTTTCCCGCCTGTGTAGGTCCACTCCCTGTTCCCGTTGGATATTCACTCTTTATAATAAGTCGTAAGTCCGAGGGAGAGGGAACGGTCAGTGAGGCTTGCCTTGCCGTTTAATACTGGACGATGATGATGGTCGTCTCCGTCTAATTATTGGTAGGCCTAACGTTGGAGCACTTAGTGTGTCAACCGGTTGGGTTCTGTGCTGTTATGCGACGACTGATGTTGGTCTCTTGTATTCTCGATTACTACTGTTATCCGACGTCCAGTTTCCAAACCTCGTGTCCTGTATTCGTCTTCGTAGTTGAGCCAATCTCTCGACACAGAATCTTTTTAGTTTATTCCCCTGCCTTCAACTCCGTTCTCCGTTCTCTTCTCCTGCATAAGCATGAGGCTTCTGGATGCTCCGTTTCTGTTCTGTTGTGATTGAAGGACCACTTTTCCGACAGAACTCAACGAATTAACCGCGGTTAGCACTTATCCAGTTTCTCACTAAACAACTCCGATGTTCTTTTAAGAAGCCATTTTTTCGCCTAAAATTTTCACTAGTTACCTTGGTAATTTGTCTAGTGATCCAAATGATCAACTTCTCAAGTATGCGGATGATATTGTACTGTCAGTCAGTTTTCAATCAGTCGGAATCCGAATCGCTCTGAAAAATTGCGTGATAATCATCTTTTCTTCTTAGTTTGGGTTTCACCTTAATGCCCCTTATCGTTCTGAATTCACTTTCATCCTTTCTCCTTCGCTTTTCCCCAGCGGACGCTCGGTAATTGGCGCCGCTCTGATAACATCGGAATCTGTAAAATACTTAGGTGTTACAATATGAGCCAATTCGCGATGGTTCCCTCATATCTTCGGCTGCGTCAAACGAATACGTCGCCTGTCTTTTCAAATCCGTAAACTGAAACAGTTTGGCGTATCGTCAACGGTTTTTTTCTCTATTCTTCTGCTCTACAGTCATTTGCCCGGGTCGACTCAAGGAAGATTTTCACTTACTTTAACGAGGTCCATCCACTGGACAAAGCTGCCTGTGATTGAGCGCGTCCCTGGGTTGCGGCTTTGGAAACGGCCGCCATCCAGGTGGTTAGCTGTGAATAAAATAGGCTCAAGCCCACTGAATAAGCGGCCGCGGACAAGCAGCGGCAGTGTCGAGGGCGTGGTAGGTTTTAGCCTAGCAAGCGTTTTCTCGAAAAAAATACCGCTGATGGCAGTGTGACGTTTTGAGTGCCAACCAAAAAAGGCCGTCGGCCCTTTTCGAGTTCTGCTGACCCGGCAAGGTTCTGCAGAAAAGGCATATGAACCGACCGCCTGGCTTCCGACTGGTCTGTTATGCTTACGCTGCTTTGCATAAAGCATTTGGCTCCGTAAAGGTTAGAAGTGCATCTTCAAATAAAAAGGTCTACTCTGGACTGGGCGATGGAGTAGTACAACGGCCCAAAACGCACAAAACTGTGAATATGACTGAGTTTTGCGAAGGACAAACTCGTGAGGAACAAGCTGGGTTTCGCCATGGTCGTGAATTCGTCGATCAAATCTACACCCTCCGACAAGCATTAGAGCACTGTTTTACCTTCCACAGGCAAACGGTCATCGTGTTCTTGCACATTCGTGCAGCCTTTGGGTCCGTAGATAGGATTGCACCACTGCAGTGTTTGTTGAGAAATGGAATACCTGAGAAGTATGTGTTGGTCCTCAAACAGTTGTACCGTCATACCTCAGGTCAGGTTGGGACTTCCCGCCACTTTTCCTCACCATGTCCCCATTCCTTTTCAAATTTATTATGGAGGATGTTCTATAGAAGGCTTTAACTGGTCTTTTAGACAGTGGAGTTGAACTTCTCTCAGGGAACACAGCTTTGACTTAGAGTATGCCAATGATATCGCCTCGCTGAGTGACAATGCGTAGACAATTCAGCGCTCGTTGGACTGCTTAGGGCTTGAGGTACCTAGGTACGGTATGCGCTTTGCACCTTCAATGTACTTCTTCAAGACAGGCAAGAGCCTGTGTGACTGTACTCACCATTTGTGGTAATCGGTTAGAAATGATCAATTGCCTCAAGTACCTCGGGAGATTGATCACACCTCGCGGAGGTGTTGGGGAGGTCACATCATAAACTGCGAAAGCCAGAGCAGATTTCGCGAACCTACGACACTTGTGGTGCAACCAAGACATCCGGCTTTCCTTCAAGGGAAGCGTGCACAATGCCACAGTTCGCAGTGTTCGTTACGGTTGTGAGATTTGGTCTATTTGTGTTGAAGATGCTCGACTACTTTCTGTTTTCGACCACTTACTTCTCTGAAGCCTTGATTGTGTCTGATGGGGACATCGGGTGAGCAACGACTAGGTGCTTCTTCGTGTGTTGGGTGTAGGTAGTCGTCCTCTGATTGAGACAGTCACTCTACATCGCCTTTCGGCGGCTTAGACAAGTACTGCGTATGCCCGCTCATCGTCTGCCATTTCGTGCTCTTTTTGGACTTGCCAGACATGACTGGAAGAATCGACATGGCGGTCAGGCTATGACTTGGCACACAGGTATGAAGTTAGCTTCGACTTTGACCTCGGCTGGTGCTTCCCGCCTTCCTGATTGGGGCCCAAGAGATGAGGAATGTTGCTGATTGAGACCACTGATAGGTACGCCTCAGAACGGAATTCAGTGGCACGAATGCTGTATAGCCTGTCCGTAAAACTCAATCCTTTCAAGTGATTCGAAAATAACCAAAAAACCACGGAATGGGTACAATGAAAACATCAAAAATAGGGTGTTTTTGTCAGAGTTTATTATTTGTTCCTCTCTTGTTTGTCCCCCCTTCTTCGCAGTTCCATTTAAATGTTGTTGCGTCGGCACCATGCTTGTTTTCAAGCCGACATATATAATATATGTATGCATATGACGGATCTGGCCAATATTTTCTGAGGAGTGGTGGTGCGCAATCATCCAGAAAATGATTAGAAAACGTTCGTTGCTATAAGGAGTTAAGTCTAGGTGGCTTTGTGGCGGGGTCTAGTCACGCGATAAACCCCATAGCTGATGAATTTTCACATACAACCATTATTACCGTAAGCAACTGATTTACTTTACTTCGATTCATATTCAAATAGTTGGAGCTCAATTCACGTGTGCATACTTCATCGCAAAAACGTAAAATCCAACTCAATATGGCTTGACGTCACTTGGCATTCTAGTATTAACTAATCACCGGTGACTCATGAGACGCGATATTCACTAGCATAACTGATATCCACGACGCGCAGTGTTGTCCAGTAACGAACTAGAACTTTCACTTTTCAAGCCTAAGTGGACTTCCTTCAAAAAAGTTAATCATTGGAGTTTATTTTACTCTAACCGAATACTGGCGAAAATAAAATATGAACGGAAATGAAAAAAGAACAGCCCTGTTCCATGGTAGAACTCCATGTGGTTAGGAGCTATTTAGTCAACCTATTATGCACACTCCAGATGTTTAGCTGACCCGAAGAAAACAATGAGGAGAGCATCCTAGTTCTCGAAACAATGTACTTTTTGGAAAGCCGGTCACAAGAGTGCAGAAGTCAGGGCTAGATCACTAACTAAGGTGGTTTGGTCATTCAAAAGATAAACCCTCCAATATTGGAAACCGTCGAGCATTTCCAGCACACAGTAATCGGATAACATAAACGTGAATCAACCACATTCCGCAGCGTTGTATATGCATTCGATAAACAGGAATCAGAAGCTGTTGTGGCGCCACAACCATCGTAAGATGGCAAGCATTCGCTTGTTGTGTACAGTATGCGGTCACTCTATTGGCACGTTCGTTGACTACGATTTCCACCAGGATTGTCATCGCAACTCGTTATTTCTAACTAAAACCAGGCATCGGATGAGAATGAACAACAAGATTTCGTAGTTCCCGAGGAAAATCGAATAATTGGCAGCTTTTATCCGGAATTGCTCAAATGGTCATGCAGCACTTGCTGGACCTCTAGTGTGATTCACCTTTCGGCACTAAGGATTACGTAGCTGAGTGTTCTCCAGCGTACAAGATAGTTGACCGAGTGGTCTCAAAATCGAGACAAATCAACATTATGAAGCTGGGTAGGGACATTGACAAATACACTAGGCACAGACGAAATCAAATTCAACAATTTATTAGTGCATGGAATTTCGAAGCACATACCACAAGGTTTTGGGAAATTTTTGCCAGGATCGCTCCGAATGTAAGCAGAAAAACAGACGGGTTATCTTGATACAGCCGGGTTGGTGAGCGAATGGCTATTATTACGGCGGATCCAATGGCCAAAGCAAGTGGACAAACCGGGAACAGAACACTGGTATTCTATAACAGAGGATGAAGAAACCAAACCAAAACCGGAGGTTAGCTTGCTGTTTAAAATAAAGTGCAACTGACATTTTTTATAATCATTTGCTTGATACACGAGTTTGGTGGAAGGAACAACCCCTATAACCTCTAGAGCCCACTAAGCGAGGAGGATCTGGCAACCAGAACTGCGAAGCTTGGGGATGGACAAAACTATTTAGGGTAGCAACAAATCCGGCGCGGTAACCACCCGGGTGACAGTGAACTGTTTTCTTCCGACTAAATAGACCGGCGTATCTGGGATTCGAAATTGACCAAATACTGGGTGGTACTTGCCCAATTAACTTGATCACTACCGGCCAATTTAAAGAACACTAATATCCTAAATGCGAAACTAATGAGCACTGTGTACCATTCATGGCCGAAAGGTTCAACCACCATATGACTGCTCTTCCTGAGCCGTACAGTAATGAAAAAGCACGTAACACTTGGTCTGACTGTCGGCCCTTCAGATTACACCTTTCACACACAAACCCCAAGACATCAGACCAACTTTCCCCTCGGATTTTCTAACTAGAAACTATCTGTAGTGCACACTCATCGTGACAGCGGTTTAAACACGGGTCCATAACAATTACATGACAGTCAAAAACTTTCAAATGCGGAAAACATTCGGGACAACAAAGCCGACTGAACTACAAGGAAACACTGGCTACATATCGACTTCGGTTCAATGCATACAACATTTCGGAACTGCCCGCCTTGTGAAAGCTGTCGATAGGGACAAGGCCACTCACTAAGAGATATCACTTTCACTCACCAAACAACTCTCAAAGAATGTGAAGAAGCTCATCATATTCATATTCTTAACAAACAACGCTAATCGAGCGGTTTTTATTGAGAAGGCGCATCGTATTCTCAATCCATATCTATTCAAAAGAAAGCTGAGTAGCAGAAACTCGTATCAATAAAAAATTATCGAGTTATCAGCTTTAAACAATGAGTAAGAATACGTACATCGAGAAAAAGATCAATTTATATAATTGACTTCTGGAAAACCACGGGATATCTAGTTTCCTCAACAGGTGCGCTATTTCATCCTGAGTCGGCGTCATTTTCGTCAAGCCCTTCCAGGTATGCACTGACATTCATTAGGATTCCAAAACCATGCCCATAATCGTCTTTTTCACTCTGGTATTCCGAACCATTACGTCTTTCTTCATGGCACCATGATGACATGTGCTCAGCTTAGCTTGAGCCTTGTTAAACGACCTCCCCATAAAGATATCCATGGTAAGGTTTGCAGTGTCATTAGCTTCCAACCCAAAATACCATAAATGAATTTGGCAACAATGTTTATATCAATGTTCCAAAAATAACTCTCGATTCTTCATAAGCATCCATTCTCCCATCTACTTACCTTTGCTTTGCTTCCCCTGGCACTCTGCAAACTATTTCTCCCTATGGACTGCCCACTATCTTTTTGGTGTTAATTCCGTCTTGTACATCAACTCGGTTCCTGAGCAGGGTGCTAACTTGGTTATTATACAAAGACTCGCTCCTTACTGGAACACGACAATCACTGGTAAATATTTTGCATTTTGTACGAAACTATGTGCAGATCATGCGCCGCCAGAACTAAGGCGGAGGAAAACAATCAGCGAGTAAAAGGAAAGAAGAAATATGACGCAGTCGTTCGCCGACGCAGCTCCCCATCCTCTATCTCCACGTCGCATGTGCGGAATATGAAGCAATAACTACAATCCGCAGGTTAAACCTATCTTTCAAATACTCGACGGCGAGGAGGAATAGAAGCTGAATATCCTTTTGAAACCTCTCTACCAGGGTGTCCCGCGAATGATTGAGGAGCTTTCGAATTCGATCACCAAGGTGGTCATCACTCAGCCTACCCGATCGCCATTTAACTGTCACATGGGTATTAGCAAAGAAGACGAAAGCTTGGTTTCTCTTCTGCACCAAATCAAATTGTATACAAATCCACCAGGAGACGCTCAACAACATACACAGATAACATGAAGACAAATCCGACAATGACCGACTGAACATATTACATTGTGACTTAGGAAAGTGACGAATATCCAGTTCAGAAAGACATCCATTGACTAAAATGAATTCAATAAGGTCATCAATCGCGCGCCATACAGTTGGGCTGATTTATTCAAGACCAAGTAAGGTACCAGGAATACAATTTTTCTCAATCATACTGGGGTACTACCTGTTCCCAACTACAAATCTGATTTGCACAACCACCGCGGACACTTCGCCAATCTAAGCTTACCTTGAAAAATTACTGTTTAGCCTTCTCTTCCCGCCTGTTGCACTCACTTCGAGTGACTGCTTATCTATCCAAGCTTCAAATCGATCTAAAATAAGTACTTATAATCGAATGTTATATTATACGGTCTGCGAAATTCGCGAGTACAGATACGAGGAGTCGGATTAACATAAACAGTGCGAATTTATTTTTTTTTACTGCATTCCACTTTTTTGTGTCGCTCTACCTGATAAATGTTTCGTACTACTTTGCATTCCAGATCTTCCGATTTTCATCAAAGGTATTCCCTTCGTTTAATAGACACTAAAGATCGATTACCGACTGCCGGTCGCAGTTTAGCATCCACGGTCTAAGACAGAATAAACATACGTCCAAGCACACCTAGACTGTATAAACCAAGAAAACGTCTGAAATCTTTATCCCATCCACGTGCAATTTAACCTAGTAAGCTGCGTTAAAACTTGTAGCAACAAACAGGAATGAGTGGAAAATTCCAACATTTATTTCAAAAATTTTCACTTACAGAATTTTTCCACAACAATTAGCCGTGCATTACCGTGCTCTAGTTTCTGTCACTACCATGAAGCACCCAACGTTGGTGAAAGAAAAATCGTAAGAGTATAATTCAGAACTGTAGGGAAACAAAAATATCACGAAAGTAAAAGCACCAATGATTGAATCATTCAGTCAAATCGACAAAGGTCCCCAAATAAGCCACATAGGGACCCTCTGCAATTTCCAGTTCGTCCACTTTTGAACCTTTTCTTGACAAGGAAGTGTCCCACCTATTCCGTGCAAGAGCCTGTGTAGGAAGCGCACAAAACAAAATAGTTCAAGCAAAATCCGGCTAAACTAATGGCGGATGTAACCGAGCACATATCAAGCGGATATCCATGCTTCGCCTGTGTAGGACCTAGTTTTTCGGGAAAAATTGGCCATCACATCCAGGTTCTTTTCGATAGCCACCCAAACCTAAACATCTTTCATGACGTGCGTCAGACCACAGTCAAGGCCCTATGGGCTGCAGCTGGCCAGGTCTCCGACCATTGCCATTGTGACCGGGTCATCATCATCATCATCATCATCGTTCCGGGTGAGTAATGTAAAGGTCAGGAATCTAGTACTAGGTGCCAGCTCTCAGAACACCTTGTTTCAGCGAATGAAACTAAGTAGACTACGCTGGTTGGGCCACGTGTTGCGTATAACAAACACTCGTCTACCATATCGTGCCCTATTTCGTGTTCCTCCCAAGGAATGAAAGAAGCCATGTGGAGGTCAACAGATGAAGTGGGAACGTGGAATGGGGAAATGTACCGCGAACTTAGGTAAAGTAGGTGTCTCAAGCCTTCGTGGTTGGGGTCCGAAAGATTCGTCGAATTGCCGGCTAGAGACACGTAAGGATATGGCAGTGAACCGTGAACAGTGGCGATCGTGTTGTAATTTTCTATCGAATCAGAATGATTGAAAAAGTGCGCTTGCATAGTTAGACTGTTCCGTGTGTTGGCTGCAGCAGCATCTTATCTTTTCCCACCTGTTTAGGTCCATTCCCTGTTCCCGTTGGATATCCACTCTTTTTATAGAAACTTGTAACTCTGGGGAAAAGGTAGTGGTTAGTGGGGCTTGCTTCGCTGTTTAATGCTGAACGAGGTTGATGACGATGATGCCATTGTGTTCGAATCCTCCTGAAGAACTTATCGGTCGGCTGTATGCCGGGTGGTTCTTGTCTTGATATTGTCCTCACAGATGGGGCGTAGCGAGCTAAGCACTAACGATAGACCTGCAATATATACGAAAATACTGGACCAAGAACTGACCACAGACGCGCATCATTAGTGCCAGTCAACCGTCATCGGAGCAGCTGGGCACCTCTCACATACAAAGAATCATCATGCGAGAAATCGGTAATCCGACATTGTAAACAGTGGCCAATGGCAATAGCCTGGAATTTCAACAGCAAGCGACTTTGCAGGATCTTGTCACACGCCTTACTAAGACCAACAAAGATGGCATCTATAGGATGGCCTTGCCCTCTTTCGCGACGGGATAAGTTAGATACGTATGATCCTTAGCTCCAGAATCTGTTGTTGCGAGTAGAAAAGGTGGTCACCTAGGTAATCACCCAGTCGAGCGACAGTCAAATGTTCTGCTTCCTTGTCAGTGGCGGACATCAGGCAAACGAAACGTTAACTGACCGCAGCTGCCTTGGAATTACCTTTAAAGGATGGAACATTTGTCTTTTTACCACTCCTGAGGTAACCTCCCAGCGAATACCGATACATTAAAAAAGTCGTGTGGCTGGGGTGGTATGGACGTCATCTAATTCCTTCACACGCATGTGCAAGCTATCCGGGCTAGGAGATTGACTGAATTTCACCGCATGCAGCTTTTCGATAGCTTTCGAAATTTCAGAAACTGATGAATGATGTTTAGCTGGTATCGCCGGTAATGGGTGAATTTTAATGGTTTATACGGATTTGTGTTAATGGGCTACTGTATCATCCCTACAGCCGCCCGCGTCCATCGACAGACCGGTCTCTAACCCATTAGAGAGCTGCAAAATGAAGGGGGCCGTTTACTTGTTTGTACTGCACGATGTTTTCATAAGCTCGAGATTTATTTATTCATCCTATGGATCTGAAAGTTTCAGGAGACGCTTGGGAACAATAAAGACGTCAGTTAGGGCTACCTTTACAATCTCCTGTTAGGTCATTTGCAACATGAAAAAGAAGCAGTTGGTAAAAATGAGTGTATGAACTAAAAAAATAAAAGTGGGGGAAATTCTGAACTAAGTGGAGTTGTCCAACTTGTTTACTAGAACGACTGGAAGTTTGTGGCTGTGATTGTTGCATGTACATTGACGACGGTCGCGTGGCTATGTTGCTTTTGTGGTAGAAGGTGAATTGGATGAGTCCAAGTATATGAGATTTGATCTGTCAATGGAAACCAAGTCGGGATTATTATTATCCGTTTCTTCACAATAGAAAACTTCTCAGTACGACTCGGTACTTCGGCTCCGAAACATGGCCGTTCTAAGCAGAAAGTACGCGAAGACTTTTGAATTTTAAACGCTTATCCTCATAGTGTTGGTAGAATATAGTTGGAGGGATTTTGTGAGTAACTCAGGGTTTGGTGGTATGGTACTGGATACTAGGGTCCAGTCTTCATAACAAGCACTGAATCAGAATTGGTCAAGGTGGTTGGGACATTTTGCGAATTCTCACAGAACGACTGCCTCATTGTACGCTGTTCTGCGGGGCAGGTAATGGCTGGAAAATGGTTCGATGTGACCAGTCGATGACATAGGAAGAAGTATGAAAGTATTGATCAATAGACTGGGTCGCGTAGATGCAGTTGGACCACCGGGTGGGGATCTCTCCAAACGACAGTTAGAAACAGCAGGT
>LUCM01002291.1:23609-38760 GCA_008360955.1 Fasciolopsis buskii | reverse complement strand
TGAACAACTCATAAATTGTCCAGGAATAGTAAGTGACTTGAACAGATTTCGGCAATGGGGCAAACATTCAAAATGCATAAGTGCGCTTTATTGACATTTTTGGCGAACACACATGAACCGTGTTCTTACTTTTCTCGACAATGTTACGTATATCGGTTGGCTTTTGATTTGTGTAGACTATGTGAGCTTATTTATGCTTATCGCATATTGTGCAAGAGAATAGCGCTTCATTTCATTGATACTACTTTCGAAACTAGGCTTATCGTTTAGTACATAACTCCGAAACTAATGTGAGAGCCGGTACAAGCAGATGCCAAATCTGTAAACTCTGTTTCGGTGGTTTTCTTTATTTACATTCTATTTTCTTATAATCCATACACATAAAATAGTGTCAGTCAACTGATCTCGAATTTTGTTTTCCAAGAAATAATCTCCACGTTAGACTAGAAAGAAACAACATTCATTTCACATTTGCTTGGGTGGGCTTCGAATTTTCACCCTCTGTTGATGTCTCGTTTCTGGTTATACAATTCGTGCATTAACCCAAAGTCTTCCGGTCAGCCTTACACTCGGGATGCGCCGAAATGCAGTTTGCCTTGCATTAATGCGCACAAGTCCAATGCAACATCGGTTATTTGACTCCGGGAGCTGCCTACCTGGTGCTTTAAAGGTGCATTTTTATTCGAATGAGACTGGTGATTTGCGTGTGGTGTGGATGGTTGTCATTCAGTAGACAGAATTTGTAACCTTGCGGCAATCAATGCCCTTTTCCTTCATACAGTATCGAAGCAACAATCTACCTGGCACGATTGTGTTTCTAGTGATTTTACAGTCTATCATATATGACAAGCCAACCAAACCAAGATTGCTGATATTACGCTCAGTATCTGAAAGATAAACCGTTTTTCATATATTAAAAAGACCAACTTTAGTACGGTGCAAAACAAACACAGCGGCATGACAAATCACTCGACCCGTCAAGACATGGAATAGGCAATCATGAGAGACCAAAGACATAGTTTTCAGGCAATTACGTATTTTATGTGCCAATAAATTTTGCAGGCCTCTATATTAGACAAAGTATGTTTGTTCCAGATCATCTTCTTAGGAGTTGAAACATTGAAAATTAAGAAGTAGCTCGGAAACACGAAACGGAAAGGAAACCCATGACAGTTTTCGCTAAACAACTGTGAAAAAGAGGACAGGATACAGATATGCATTCTAGTGAGCTTTGGATGAGTCAACTCAAAGTCATTCTATAGACAAACCGTGTAATATTCAGTGTAATCGGCTCCTTACCTGAAGGAATATATATCCGAGTTATCGTCGCAGGCATCCACATGTGCTATTTTGAATAAAAAACAACTAATATGTGTTTGTAATTCATTATGTATCAATTAATCAGCAAAAATGTTCGTTAGCCTGAGAACATGTAAAAAGATGGTGATGATCACGACAACGCCAGCGTGAAATCGGTTAACTGTGAATTATGGGATTGGACAGTAAGGAAAATGCAGATTTCGAAACTTGAAGTCGGGAATAGCCAAAATGAATGGACCAAAGGATTAGGAACTGTGAAGAAAATTGAGAGATGAATAATCAATTACTGCATGAAGTGTTTTGCTTGCCCAGTTCCGGCTTTATTGGCCGAATCGCTAAGGCCTCAGATCTCATCGGTAACCGCCTGCGTAGTTCTCTGGGGTGACATTTGGAATTAGTAAAGACAAGTTTGAAAGCTATTGGCGGTTTTACCTGTTTACCAATGTCCAATGTTTCAGGATTGCACTGGTATTTTTCAAGTTGCATATTTACAAAGAGCTTCCCGGACTTGATCCGGTGTCTTTTCAGACAGGCTGCTCGTCTTGTATCCATTTATCCGTGCACCATTTTTATTATACAAGCTGATGTAAAATAAAATAGTGATGCAAGCATGCCAACTCATTGTTGGATTGTTGAATGACATGGGTTCGATCTAGGCTACAATAAATAGCTTCCAAAGGACCTTCGATAACTGTCGTTCCCTGGGTTCCAAACGCTTTATCACCCTTTAATGAGGTGGTTGGAAAATTTCGTTTTTCGGCTTGTTGAGGTTTCGACTTGCATGTTTCCTCACTCACAGGCCGAGTAAGGATTCCGGATAGCTGTTTCTCCGCAAAACATCTCGTATATCCGCCAACTTGCTTAGCAGTTCCACGACTCCAGATACTTCTTGCGCCACATGCCAGACGGACCATTATATTTATTTTTAAGGAAGCGGGACAACGCCTGACAAACATTTAAACTGCAACCACAGATCGGTTTCCGAAACACCGTTCACTCTATCTTGTTCTTTTCCATTCGACGCCATCCATCGTCGATGAAAGCAAAAATATATTCTCTGCTACCGCCACAGGGAACTTTCTCGTATGAATTCGCCTTTATCAATAAGAAGACATTTAATTGGTTCATCAAATTCTGAGACGGCATTTCAGGTTCCACCTGATGGTAGTGTGTCTGTACTGGGCAAAACTTTGGACCAAGGCGTAACGTCTCCAAATGGAATGTGCCGAGCTTTATCGAGGAGTGATTATACGAGCAACTTTCGTGATACTCCGGTAACTGAGACTATCATGCTTTTGCCTTTAGGCCAGTGTGATTGTTAGCGAGATTAGGGGACATTATTTAATGTAAATGAAGGAAATTTTGCTAACTGTCTTTAGCCAACGATGCAGAATGTTAGGTTTTTACTCCAAAATCTCGTGATACTACAAAAGGACTAGCTAATGCGGACTGGAGTTTGATACTGTTATGCAATAAAAGCCGGTACAGTCAATAAACACAGTTACAAGTGGAAAATTAATCGGAATCTGGTATATGCACATTGTTTTTAATTGGATTTTGTAAACGGTCATCACGCAGTCACGTTTAAAATATAATGAAGATCCTACGTAATTGGTAAGCATTTATCCTGCACGAAAATTACAGTCGGAAAGTACAAAGCAAACAGTCGGAATCGCTTTTTTATTTAACAAAGCGTGCACATTTGTTTGTTTATTTATGTCAGATATTGCGAATATAGATGAGCGTAAATCTATGAGCACAGCCAAGTGCACATCCCCACTGCCTTTCATAATTCATCTAATACTAACTAAACCTATATTTTCCCCCTAGATTTGAAGGAGAACGGCAAGCTGATTTGCAAGAAACTAATAGACCCTAATTCCAATTCATACTCCATTTGTTTTGTCGACAGGTAGACAAACAAAACCTTGAACTTCATTGAGGAAGTAATTGCTAATTCAATTCAGATCTTCCGCTGAGCAAATTCGTGTACTGAGTACAAAGTGTTGTTGGTATAATCTGACGCCTAGCAGCGCGCATGCGACTAAATATGTGGACAACAACGCTATCCACTTCGTCACTGAAGGACCAGGAAAGCCTTGCACAGTTGTGTAGATCAGGCTTGGAGTCGTCAATAAAAGCGTTTATCCACCAAGTTCAAGCAATGCCGTGAACGCGGGACGAAGAATCGTAAGTTCAGGAACACAAGTAGCAGATTTTCTGGACTTGGACTCTGCAGTTTAGCCGACATAAAGAATACGACATCGCAAAATGTTTGCATTCGCGAATACAAATGACCTGATAATCACTTACAAAGTCAAAACGTGTTCCATCCATAAAACGAATACGGCGCAAGCATGTTTGCATGGACCCAGTACAAGGTAGAATTGCCGGCAAAATGCATACCTAGTTTCAAAAATTTCCATGGCTTGTTTGATGCCTTTCACTGTCACGCGGACTGTAATTGTTTGAATCCGCTCACGATATCAAAATTCCGCTCATCGATTGACGATTACCATGGAATGGAAATGAAACTCAGAAGATTCCTTCGAGATAAATTGCCGCTACAAAGATATCTTACGGTGGGATCTACGGGAAGTGCTCACTGAAAGGGAGAAATGGTTTTAGGCTTACGTTTGACTGACCCGGAAATAGTAGAGTATGCTTTTAAAGATTATTATAGATTCAGTGTTTTTTGGACAGACTGTTATTCCATGTATTTTTCGTTTTATCAGACGTTTTAAATTCACAAATATACGTATATAAACGTTGTTCCAAATCAACTGATTCGATTCAGGGATGAATATCAATCCAAACAAAATAGATGGTCTAATGGATTCAAGACACTGCACGCCAACACTTATTCCAGGTAAGAACAATATACCCCACACAGACGCTATTTATTTCTTTGTTGTTGTTCAGTAATGAGAATCGGTGATCTCATCCGCGCATTACATCCATTTCTCACTTGGTAACTCGCGGAAGAGAAGTAAAAAACTGTCTTTTCTTCTCTTCATAGATCTGAAACACATTGAAGACGAAACAATCTGTGAAAGACCAGCTAGCACAAGTATGCGAAACGTGTATTTCCTGTCTTGATCTAACTGAAAATGTTAGCAACATGTGCGTAGTTTTAGTGAAATTTGGAGTCGATTCGGTTGGGATGAGTATCTGGTAGACGGTTTTACTTAGAATGAGGGAAGGGGCACTCACTGATCGATGCTAGCTACTTTTACGGCCGACCTGGGACACGGAAATTATGGCTGTCACGTTCCGCCGAAAATATTTGTCAAAAGAAGGTCACTACAAAATCTAAATGCAATAAATTCAGACGGACTTTTCCTCGGCCACTGTTTCCCGAAGATTAGTTGATGATCCTTAGTTATGGGTATAAACTCATTAGAACTGTAGTACAATTTATTTGTACCTCATTTGTTAGCTGAGGCGGTTAAAAACAAATCCATTTTGGCCAACCAGTAACCACGACTAGAAGTTATTTGCATTCTCGTTCTATTCAAACAAAGGCCTCGGATCAAAAGCACAAATGTCGAATTCAAAGAATATGAAAATGGAGTTCTATCAGATTGCGAAATAAGCACGTCCGTGGGCAAACAGATAAGGTGGTGGCGTTTGCTCGTGAAGTTCGCGGGTTCGAATTATCCCACGAACCGGTCAACTTCCCCAATTGGCAGCCCTGGTTTGGCGAAGGTTCCGTTCCTGAAAAATGATGCACCTTTTTATTTTTATCAAAAAATTATTAAAGATAAACAGATATAAATTTTTGTACGAATTTATGCTTCCGGCGAATTTGTCCTCGAATCACTCCGTCCATATATATGTATATATGATTCCTGGGGCGAGTTTGTGGACAGAAATCCAAATTTTGTTTTATCAGAATGAACTCTGAAAAGCCCAGTAATTAATCAGAATAATAATGTTGAGAAAACTGTAGCCTGTTTCTTGACTCTTGCCTGATATGTGAACCCGTTTGTGCATACCGACCGAGCATTTTGCTTATGCGCATTTGCTTATTTCCAGCTGGAGGTCGACTCGCGAACGCACAGTGTCAAACAGTATTTATTCCAGGTATGATTTCTATTTCTGGTGAAGCATCCTATGTTGCAGATTTTGTTTTCACTCGGCGCTCCAAAATTCACCCGCATGGGGCACTTATCCGGCGGGTATAATCTTAGCAATCACAGTTTTACGTTTGATGCTCTCTGAGTGTAACGATTGTGCCTAGCTGACACGGATTGTGGTTCTGAGCAAACGACTTCACGAAATCTTGAAACGTATTTCATTAAGAAATTCGGTAATGGAAAAGACAACATTAGAGACAGTATGGGAAATGAAATTGAGAACAGAAAATGTCCTTATGCACAATGAAACTCTGGAATGACTGCAGTGTGCATTCCAGTGAAATGTCATCACTGGAATTTGCAGTGACTTCGATCTTGTTAATCCCGTGTTTTCCCAGTGACTAACATCAAACGAACAGCCAGCTTCGTCTAGCTCAACATGTGAAAGCCTGGCAACACGAACTCCTTGCCACGTAAGGGCAATAGAAACACCAGCATAATATTATTATTGCCTATAATGTGCACAAGTCCACAAAGAAAGTTTAACTTTAGTCCACCATTTGGTGTCGGTGATTGTACAAATCATGTTCTTCGATAGTGAATTAGACGACTTCGGGTTCAGTTCTAACTCTTGGGACGAGTCATCTTGGAAATTCTAAGGATGTTTCGGAAAACATGAAACTGAACATGTTGAGAAAATGCAATTTGCCAAATAACTCATTTGTGTTCATGCTTTTAAATCAAAATTAAAGGATCAGTCAGACATTGATCAAAAACTACAATCTCTTCTCGGCCTTCGGCATCCGGAGGGCCAGCGCTCACTGCAAATGATACATTAGACCAGATGAAAAGGGATATGTGGCGTGCAACTTCCATTTGAGGTAATTCGAAGATCGTGATTACCGTCACCAATAACCTCACCCCCAAAACTTGCGTTGTCTACCGAACACAATCCTATGAAACTCGTGAAGTACACTGCAATGTAGTTGTGCGATTGGGAACCACTAAAAACAAACTCGCTGGGCCAATCCAGTATAAGCAAAAATCTATTATTATTATTATTATTAGGACCTCTTCGGTGAGACCAGACACGACGACGTTATCAACGAAAGTAAAATAATTTTGTTGTTGGTTGAAAAGACAATATGTCAATGTTCCGGTCAGTTATCCAAGCAGATTTTCTAATTAAAAACTGTCATAAGAATGACAACCCACAATGCAGAACGTCTGGTAACTTTTATCTGCACAGGCAATGCTATTTTTATGGTAATACACATCCCGTTGGCATCATTCAAGACTGGTACTGTATAAAGTAGTTGTATTCGTATTACTAGTTGTAGATGGTATCTCACGTGGATGAGGAAAAAATCTTCCCCAGAAGGACAGAATCAGTTTTGCACCGATTGTAGCTCGTCAGGTGTTGGTACTCGGTATATTCATCCGCACTTATTCTTATACCGAAATCTCATTTAGCTCACTAGAAGTGTATCCATTAGTTATGTTTATGCGCGAATCACAACCGTGGTTTTTCCACCCTTTTTGAAGGTTGTCCTTGGCTAACCGACGAAAACGATTCACGAAGGCACCTGGTGGCTCATAAATAGATTGACCATCTTTAGTGATTCAGCTAAGATTCTAGTTTGGCCACGATATTCTGTTTATTTTAGTCATTGGAGTACTTAGAGTTGTATCATTGGAAAATCTGAAATAAAATTATTAAAACCAGGCAACAATGAAAATGAAGTTCTATTGGAAATGCATTTTTCATCCTCAGCACACCACAGCTTAAGCCTGCAAAATGCACGTGCACAAAAAAGCACTCACTAACGGTGCCTGTGGTACAGTCACCAATAATAAATAGCCAATTTGTATTAGCCGGTTGATAACACTCGGTCCCCGATTTGCTTTGCAGATTTGAACCGAATCAGAAATGAGAAGTGCAAGAAGAGGCCCTTATCAGGTAGAAAAAATTGTCTTAGACCCGCTAGGTTTTGATTTGTGTTTTCCGTCTTCTGCTTCACTTCATTTAATAACATATTCCCAAGGAGTACAACGGTTCTCGGGAAAAGTGTTTCGTTTCACTGGGGAACTTGGGAAAATTTACCCGATTTTGGGCATTTCACACTTGCACTGTCGTACTGTTAATTTCCTTGTCATCGATGATACAGTGCATCGAATTGTGTGTTTTGCCGCAATTTAATTCAGTTTTAGTATCATATATATATATATATATATATGCAAATAGGCATGTGTATATAACCACCTCAATCTTGTTTGGTGACCATGTTACAAGCGAATAGCAATTAAAGATTGATTGTTGGTTGTTCTTGGTGGATTAGACATCGTTAACCCATAGAACGATGGCACTGGGATTACGAGATGATATACATGATTCAGTTAGGGAGAAACCTCGCACAGGCATGGTTACGCGGTTATTGTCACTTGTCACGCGTTCCCGTCGAGTTTGCGTACACTGACCATTAAAACACGATTCTGCTCGCACCTTATAATCACAGTGTTTAGCCACCTAGATGAACATACGGGTATGTATATATATGAACAAGCATAAATATATGTATATATGTATATATCTAATAGTTTGATTTAGAATTTTCAGAACTTTACATGGTTGAATAACGCAGTTTATTTGCCACTGCGTGACAGTTAAGGTAGAAAACAGATTTGAAAATCCGTCTTTCTGATAATGGATAATCTATTCAAAGACCGGTCAGGAAACCAACTAACGTCAAGCGAAAAAACAACATCACGTTTGGCCCCTTTGTTTTTGTCTCAAACAACCAGTTAACGCGCTTCCACAGGGAAGGTGTCAACTACCGAACATCCCAGGTAAGTTAACCCTCAATGAGTATATATGGTACGGAAATACAAGGATCAATGCGTCATTTAACACTTACATTTTACCAGCTGCTGAATTGTATTTAACTATATTCTTGCTGCACAGAAATGAATCAAATCATCAATGAACCACGGTGCAAGAAAAAAGCAAGTTCAAGTAAGAAGAAAATAAACGAGTCATCACCGCCCGAGTTTTATTTTCTCCATTTTCTCACGGACGTTTTGTTTACTCTCCTTGTTTCACGTCCAAATATTGATGGGTGTTGGTGGTTACGTACATCAACTAGTCACGTATCTTGGTTCACAGAATAAACATCCACGATTCTGGGACTTTTGGCCGATCGGTTTAGTTCTGCCCTGGTCGCTGTTTAACGTGATACACAAAATCCTTCAAAAAATATTCTACTGGAGAGGGAAAATATCAGGAGAATGCCGAATAAAAATGGATGCAATTCCGAAATAAAATATGGAAACCATGGTTCTTTCCCAGACTGACATGTAGACGTTTTACCTACCATTGATTTGTGAACTGTGCGTGCATCTTATTTGCTTCCAGGCATGCTTTTTTGCTGATCCACAAGTCTGGACAGACAAACTTGTTAGTGATGTAATGGATAGTGATGGTTTCTCTAAAAGTCTAGCAAATGTGTTCTGGTAAATGAGCAGATGGATTTTTGCATAAGAGCATGAATAATTGTAAGCGCCGGTTTTACGCCGTTAATCATTTGATCCACAAATCACAAGCAGTCTAGTCAGATGTCGGTGTGTGATGTAACTTCGGCACCTGCGTTGATGACGGCAACAAGATTCCCCTATTTGTTATTTTTTCTTTATCAATGAAATAATCGTTCGACTCCGCAAAGAATAGGTTTTCTTTAAACTTGTTTGATTGCGACAAGAGAACCGGGTTGGTTGGTTTAATTGCATGAACATCAGATGTTCCCTACCGCGAAAATATAACCTTCAAATTCTCCCTAAATGCCAGAAGCTGAACGAGATTTCGGATAAGGTCGAGGCAACCCGTTCATCGAGGTTTCCTTCGAAATTTTAAAGATGAAAATATTCAGCAAATCATTCTAGTTCGAATGGTAATTTAACTAAGCATGTTGTTTGCATTCTTACGATTAAAATTACCAATCTACAGCCGGTAACTTAAGAAAACCATTACAATTGCGTTTCATTTATTTCGACACGTGCTCGGTCTTTTCTGCTAGTTTCGTCTGCCAATTTCCCCGAAATCTATGGCCACAATAATGGATGGAAATTAAATCGTCTGTACTTAATTACCCTTGAATTCTGACAAGAATTCAACCGCTTTCCTGGTATTTCGAAAATATCTGGAAAAAACACAAATTGTTTCATTTGTTCGTACCACTTTAGCACTGAAAAGTACATTAGCCTGCCCAATACACATGCTGTCACTCGGGATCATACATTGGAAGGGGTTTTTACATTAGATTTTGGTTACTGGTCACTCACAAGGCTGCCCAATAGCCCTATTTCTCCCGGCTTGAAGTGCTGCATGAATCGGGTTTACCACGAAACGTCCATGGAGTTTCTGACCTTGTTGGTTTACCGCTCAACTGAAAAAGCTAAAAGAGAATTCACAACCTCACTCCTCCGGTCCAAATGCTAAATTGGTGTCCAACTAAAGTTTTTCATTCTTTGTCTTGTCTAATCTTGAATTGGAGCTTTCTGCTCATGACCATATTGTCGAAGACAGGCTTATTGGAACAAATGGTGGGTAATTTGCAATGTTATCCCAATGTTATTTAAAAGTACAAATAGGAAACCCCGTACTGTTCACGGATGGTAAGTGGGTGGCGTTGAACAGCACAAAGCAGAAGCCCTGATTTCCACAGTGCGCAAAGGAGATCAGATCTGTCAGGGATAATTTGCGCGATATTATTTTCAACTTACAAACGGGTTTGACAAAACTTTTCTTCGTCATTTCTGAATTTGTTTTCTGACCTTTTGCCCGAATCAAATGAATCAGGTGGTCAACGTTCTGAAATTGTTTGTGCGACTATGCACGTGCCCGGTAAGTTCCTTTTTTATCATGATTTTTCGTTGGTTTTGTAGGTAGAATGGGGTAGAAACGAAATTCCCGACAGAAATGTGTTTACTTTCGCAAGCGTTGACTTGCTTTCTAGCTGTGACGGTTGTTAGTCTCGGTGATAGAAAACGTAAACTTATACACATCTGTACTCTAAGTCAGTGAGTTTGTCTTTTAAATTGGCAGTGACCAGATATTTGAATATCAGTGCGAGAACGAGATGAGCCGCCGGACGGTTTTGTGGAGTTTTATTCTAGATAGTAAAATACAGAAGGGTTGTAACGGTATTTGGATACGTAGGCATATGAACATTTGGGTGGTACTGTTGAGGAGTTCAAATGTGAACTTACTGTTCTCACCTTTAATTATGAAACAAATTGCCTTAACCAGACCGGTAAATGAGATGACAGAATCACCATTAGTTTAAAACCTGTTTTCAAACTAACAAGCAGAAATCACAGTACAAGGAGATAGTAAGGTTGTTAATAAAATCTGGAAAGTCTTTTTGTGTGCAATACTTGATGATTTTATTTATCTAATTTGAAGAGAAAGAGCTCGGAGTTTTCATATGCAATCGGAAGCGCACAAAAATGAAGAAAATCAGAAGATACAGAAGGCCCGATTTACTCAACGGACTCCATTTTAAGTAGAAAATCTTTGCAAAGCCTGCAGTGGCCATTACGAACAAATGAACGGAGAAGTTTGAACATACATTGAGGACATCTGAGTGATTTAAAAGAAGGACCATGCTTTCCGTAAAACAAAATAACTACTTAAGAGAGTAAAAATGGATTCCCAATATCGTCAGTAGTATTTTTTTGTGCTGCAGCTATAAATCTGGGTCAAGCGTATGTATAACCACAGAGGCAGTTGTCTTGGTATGAATGATCACTAACTTTACAACAGACGGACGAATGTTAGAGGTAAATGCCTTTAAACGCCGGTTGTTTATTTTAACTTTCCTTTATCGCATAAGCCCATTAAATTAGTGAGTAGGTTAACTTGAGGTGGACACGGTAATAAGGGAAGAATCTGACGTGAAAAGATGAATTCGGATTGAAATGAGAAACAAGAGAATAATAAAACAGCGCAAACAACCGATTTGCAACACCGGGTTATGGGTTTACGTTTAGAATGAAATTAACTTATTGGGGTTTCAGTGGGTATGTATTAGGTCGGTAAGTAATCAGTGATCAGATAAGTTCACAGGGCACACGTGGAGGAGGCCTAATATGGCGCAGACAATAACGTCCAACAATGTGCAGGCAAATGTGATACAAACATTTGCTTGGCAAACGTAGTAAGTGCTGCCCGCTGGGTAACCGGGACAGTCTTTCCAGTTTCGATCGAACCAAAATGGAACAATATTGCACGGTCGTCAGTCCAACGGACTTTCATTCCGTGCCGAGAACGGGGTCTGGGATAAATGTTTCGGACCGGTTCCTGTTGCAACCTTGGATATTTTAGGCAATTTCAAATCCTGAATATTTTTTGCATGTTCAGTACCAAGGCGGTTAATGAATAGGTTTGATGAAGACGTCTATTACATCGACATTGCGGAAACTGATTCAGGGCAAAAGCATGTGCAGCGACTACTTTTGGTCGCAAGGCATCAAACTTCGCATAAGTGAATGTTTTGCGTCTTGGCTATGCAAAACCCCTTCTGCAAATTTGGAAATGATACACAAGGTGCTCTTATTGATAGGCTGAAACAAACACTTGGCAGTTTTAAAGTTTGCCTTCTTGTGTCGAGTATCTCTCATGTAAAAGTGTCCCTTGTCCAGGAACACCTAAAACAGTTTTCCGAAGTCAACGAAGTTTGGGAGTGCTTTTCCTAGTGGTGGCAAATACGCACAGATTTAAAAAGTGAGGACAACTGAGTAAAGACACGAAGACGCTTGCGTCAACACAGAATCTGAACAGTTAAAAGCTAGCATGGTACAAGTTGCACGGTCGAAACCTTCTCTGCTTAGAGAAGAAAGAGCTTTTGAGCAGAATGGAAAACGTTTTGCTCTGATGGCTGACAGTGATGAGCGTAGAATTTGACGGGAAATCAAAATCTGTCACGATGTGCGCATATTTCTTGGAGCTTGAGACAAATAAGTCAGATGCCATTAATTAAATCGAAATTGTCAAACCAACACAAAACGCATGGGAACAGACAGCGTTACTTTTCCTGAGGCTGCAGGGGTATAAAAGAAACTTCTTAGCTTTCAACACAATGAAGAGTTCATATGTGTGAAAATGTATCATTATCCGATGTGTCGAAAACAGCAGTTTATCCAAGTTTATCTGATGCCTGCGGCATTAGCAATTCGACAGGTGAAAGAACCAGTTGTGAGATGAGTTATCTACGAGACTTGGTTGATCTTAGATTACCGGTTGCAACAATAAAATAGGATTCATCATCACAATAAACAATGAAATGAAATGTTGATCGGAAGCGATATGTGACAATGCCCATCGTTTTTAGTTGTCACGGCGAACAAAACAGGTCACCATGACTATGACCCCAAATTAGACCTATGAGGATAAATGGACGAGAGCCAATTCATTTGGTTTTTAGCTTTGCACCAACTAATACGTGCCACAAAAGTGAACAGGACCCCAAAGGAGATGTACATGAATGATTTCTGAGACTGCTGGAAATTATTCCTAAAAATAAGGAAAAATCCAAGATATTGCACAGATAGCTAAAAAGGAATTCGATCGGGTTATTAAAACACAAGTGGATTGGCCTTATCTAGCATTTGGGGTTTTGCTAAAACTGGATTTTTATCGCCAAGGTCGTTCCTATTTTTGACCTCTTATTGACTAGATGAACAGAAAGCAAAAATGTTACGGAAGAGAAAATTTAAACGTTTAGCGACTGACAGGTTGGTACGCAAAGAAACGTTGGTCCATCGCATAGTTAATGCAAAAAAAAGCCTGGTTTAATTGAATGGTTTAGCTAATTTGATAGCGATGTTAACTGAAGCTCAGTAATTATTGAGTGCGGTTAGGACTTTAAAACAAACCTAGAGCCCATTTTCGCGCGTTAATGCAACAGATCAAAATGAGTGCATGCTAACCGCGCACTTCACAATCCTCTTGTTCTGACCATATAAGGATTTATTTGATATGCATATACACAGGCAAATAAATCAAATGCACAAAACTGTTCATAGATCCGCTGTTTTTGGGGCGAAAAATGTATATCCTTTGAACAACAATTCACATGTCCAGAATCCGTGAATATGATTAGTTTAAATACGTTGCAAAATGCTTAAATGTACCTCCTAGGTTTGCTAACAAATTATTCGCATTTCTTGATAATCATACAAATTGAGTCTGACGGGAAGGAATCATTATTTCAAAAGCGTGATCGAATAATTAGTTATAATTTCATTTAGTTACAGAACAATTACTCAGAATCGCACGAAGCATTCACGGATCTGATATGGAGTTCACTAACTATTTGATGCCACTGGGTGGCAAAACACCGCTGTCTTCTTTATTTAATGTGAACAACTCACTTGTGAGCAGTCGGCTCGGATCATAGTAATGCTTTGTGTACTCCGTAGGACAGATATTTGGCTTGCATGTAGGTGACGCGACATTTTATTTCACTAACTCACATCCCACACAGAGATGAAACTGATCGGAGGAGAGACCTGTACTGCACTGATTGCCAAAGCAGGTAAGTAGTTTGCATTTACTAACTCAGCCGTTTGTCGAAGAGTTTGGCAACGGAAAATTTACCAGAAATAGTTCAAAATAATTGACTTGACTTTGTATTATCAGCTGAACTGTAAATATTTTACGGTACTGTCAGATGACCGCACGATCGATGACATTTATCAGAGCCCCGTGGCAACTAATAATCTTAAGTTCCGCTAACGTTGCAACTCCAGTTCCTAATATGGCCGAACGGAAAAAAATTGACAAAGTTGAGGGCATTGTAAATAATGTTGTTTGGATTCTTTGCGGTTAGGAAGTCGGAACAGCCTTAATCCACTAACGTCCAATCACCAAAACAGCTTCCGTTTACATAGGATCTTGATTTAGTCATTGATATCCATAGAATAATAATGTGCACAGCGATCAAAGTATCATGATCAATCGACCTCTAGTTATTTCGGACTAGAAAGCATGGCGAATACCAAGTCTTTCAAGTCATGCGTCGCACATGATTGCCCAAAAGAAAGAAAATGATCAAAATATATGTGGTGTCGATCGATTCCACTGATATTCCGGTATCGAGTTCGTCTGCAGTCCCATTAATGACAGATCAACGCCCGTGTTTGAACGACAAAAGGAGGTGATTTTACAAGGATTTACGAAGGGCCGTCCACTGAGAAAATGCAAGGAAGTTTGACAATTTCAAGAGATGGAAACACTCTTTTTGTTCTCTTCATGTAGAACTAGCGTACGTACACCAAGTTATACATCAAGCATGTTTTTACTGCATTATGGGAATGTTATATTCCCTAAAGCCCACAGTATGGTGAAACTACCAACCAAACGGAACAGTCCATATAAGACCGGAAGATAGGAGGCACTGCAAGTGGTTATTGGAATGAACAGAAAACTGAAGTAGTTTGCAGTATACATACATACTAGACGGTAACAAAGTAACCAAACTACTAAACGCGAAAGACAAATGTGTACTTGTTGCCAAATCGCGTATGCCGGTGCCGTTCAAGAACGCGGAGGGTCGCAGATTTTTCAAATTGACTGCAAACATCAAAATACTTGGTGGCAATTGATAGAGATTTAATCTTTGCTGGAATAAGCCATTTTATTTGTGCTGTCATTTTAGGAACGACCTCGTATTTACGTAAATATATATATATATATA
>LUCM01002291.1:0-22683 GCA_008360955.1 Fasciolopsis buskii | reverse complement strand
ATATATATATATATATACGAGTAAATCAGTACCACCTTGGACAAGGAATAGTAAGTGCAACAAAACTGTCGATTGTTAGATCAGTGACCGAACTTTCTTCTTCAGACGATGCCAAACATAAAACTTCTTGAATCAAATTCTCGTGCTAAGCGGCCATTACATGAATGTCCGTTAACACATATGAATTTGAAACATATTTTATTCCTCGATGCTGATCGAATTTCAAAGATGTTTTCATAAAAATTATTAAAATCCCTTTTCTTATGCAATCAAGGTCACCCGTTTTCTAGGATGGCATGTCCAATTATAGACACCCCATGTGAGTGGACTAATACAAAACTTGATAACACCTAATTCTGCATGAAACATGTTCGATTCACGATATTTTTTCTTGAGTTTTCGGAGGAAAACAAAGCCCTTTTCCATACCATTTTGATGCAGTAGAACAATTAGTCCGAGTGTTGAACACTTAGTGGAATATGTTAGGACTGGACTGAAAGACACTACACCTTGAATAGGAATTCTTATCTTACTAGGTAAAACGTGAATCGTTGTTCTAAGAGGTTAAAATTCTCTGACCTTCGCGCAAAACATGAGCAATCGGCTTTATCCTCAGTATAAAAGTGAGTAGTTTGTGACATTCCGTTCTTCTGTTTCGGTGCTTCATCTCAAGTCATTCGTCTGTTGGGTACATTTTTGATTGATTTAGTCATCCAAAACAAATAACAACTAGATTTCTTTCTTCGTCACATTACGAGAGAGGGGAAACCAGTCGCTGTTATTTTTCCAAGTGCAGACTTCGTTGTTAAACCACACCACCAAACACTGCGGTCGTCCGACCTTGCTTGGAATTGTTCCAGTTCGAGCTATCCAGAGGCAGGCCATAAATTGGGTTTGTGCCCATGATGGTTTTGAGCGGATGTCACCAGAGAATACGAAGATGCGCATCCGAATTGCACCTAGCATATTTTTGCTCAAATTTCGAGAAAATATGAAAGCAGCAGCATTATCTTCAGGAAAATGAGCAATGATATTCTTTCCGACAGTTAGCTGTCCGGTTTAGAATGTGCGAGATGTTATCTCTATTTAAAATCCCAGTTACGTTAACTAATACCGCTTACAGTGTTGTGTGCACGAAGTATAACGATTCTCCAGCAGAGGTCAAGAGTTTGATCCCATTGGGTGTTAACAAAACGCATGTTACGTCAGCCCTAACTGAAAACTGATCCAGTTTGGATATACCATATTGAACTGCTGGAGGGGTCGGTGTGACGTTCAGTTGCTAGGTATAGGCTGAAAATAATAGTATGATCGGTCGCGATATGTGTGATATACAGGTATACAGGGTTGATGCGTCGCCTAACCAAGTCTTATTCATAACCATATTTTGCATTCGGAAAAGGTACACACTCACCTGTTTTGGTCTACCAATTTGTTATGAAGCAAACATGTCTTTGAGAATTGTGCTAAGCAAGCAGGGAGGCAGATAAACTTGCCAGTGTAATTGTCCAGAGTAGAGCTTATCTGATTATAAACAAAGAGAAGAGTGACACATTTAAATTTGACGTAATAGACAAATGGTCAAATGTGTTTTGTTCCAGATGCCAAGGAAATCGTTTCTAATGCGTACATCTTTGATAGTGGACGGGATGCCCAACTGAAAACCCTTGTATTTGCTCAGGAAAATAACATCGATTGTCAAATCTCGATTTATCCTTCTACTAGTACTCTCTTTACCTATCACCTTTGTCCTTGGCTCAGCTAACCTGAGGGACGCTGCTTGATTAGGGTAGACAGCCGGCTTGTCATTCAAAATAGAGCAGATGCATTGGACAAGGAATCTGCCACACGCGTCAATCTGGTTAGTGAGCACTAGGAGTTCAACGGATGCACAATATACTACTGAAAAAGCGACATCAAAATCGATACTGTTGTGCTGACGAGTACGGTTGATTCACTGTGAAACTGATTAGTGACTTTAATTGTGAATGATATAATGATTAAGTTCAAAGTGACCGCGTCAGCCTCTTTACAGGGCAATCCCATTAGAAGTAATCTTTATACAAACAATAATTAAAACAATGTGCTCTGTAATTTGTGGGTAAATTAATCCAATAGCTTTCATCACTCATTCTGATACTCTCGTTTTAATCTTGCGCTACGGACTGCAGAACATATCGTTTATGTCAAAGTGACCATTTCAGATAGAGTGATTTACCATCGGATTTTTTCGGCGGAATCCGTATCCCAGCTTTCATTTTTAAGAGACCGATTACGATTTCTTACTTGCAACAATAAAATGCTTCGACCAGAGCATTTAGTATTTCGTGCACGCGTTTCCAAGCGACATCATAAACATCAATGCAGATACGCACGATTTTAGTTTCTTCATTCTGAGCACTCCGAGTCCCAACCTTCAGGGGAACCGCACAGCGGCAGAATTCATACAATTCCATAATGTTCACGTTTTCCGTTATTCTTCTTTTTAGACGTCAGACAAGTTTTCATGGAAACAAAAATTCCATCAAAAGCCAGAGCAGGTAAGCCGATAACACCTGTAAGATTTTCACCGTTATTTTTCTCCATGCTATCAAACTCTCTCTCTTTCTGCCTTCTGACGAATTCCGTGTTCGGACTAAATGCATCAAATCATATTGTCACCAATAGTTCTTTATTTTTGTTTAATTGTGATTGGTTGTTGTATTCGTATCCTTTTCTTTCATGAAGAGATGAAAAAGACGTTTTTATTGCACGGATTTGAGATGGACAGAGGGCTACGAAGCGGAGAGTTTCACCGGAGTTAAACAAAAAGCGAAATTTTAAGAGCCAAGAAAAAAATAACAAAACAATTCAGAAAAATGCCCACCACTTACTTCACGTACACGGATTCCGTGTTGCTCCGTTTACCGGATGATCACGTGTCTGAAGCTATGTTTGTCCATGGTTGCACCAAATAACCGTGAATGTTCTATGCTAGAACGGGAAAAGAACGGATTTGAGATTGGTTTCGTTTCACGTTACCACTAGTATTTTTACTGAAAATTGGAACGATAGTCCACCATCGGCTTTACGCGATGTATGCTTCGTCCCGTCACTAATCGGTTGTGTGTTCGCTGATGAACGCCAAAAACTGTAAATCAATTGTGATGTCAAATTCAATGAACACTTGTGCCAAACCGTGCAAAATTAAAATGAACCGGCATCCAATACTATAATCCTTACCTGCACGTTGCTCACAATGTCAGTGCATACAATGTCAGTGGCACGGAGCTGCCACTATCTCAATTCTGTCTACCACTCATAGGCTATGTTGCGCAAATTTCAAATAAAAATTCTTTTGCATAATCTAGGGTACACAACTTCCATCTAAGAGTTCGACTTCTTCCTGTTTGAGATCTTCCAAAACACTTCCTTTACCTTGCCCATGATGAAATCAAACAAGAAACGGACTATTGGACATTTGTGTAGAAAACCACTGGTCTTTTTCGAATGAGCGATATCCTCCTAACGTAATACAATGCTCGCAGAAGTTTTCAAAAATTTTCCAGCGCACCTTTCCGGTGCAGAGCACTAAAAAGCGTTGCCCGGTCGGCCGAAACAAAATGCCTTTTCAAACAGAAATGCGTTCGTTAGGCGGCCGTTTGCGGCGCGTTTCGAATAACCACCAGGAGCACGAACCTTGTGTGTGAAATGTTGACGTGAGAGAAATCCAGCCTGTTGTTCGCGGAAGTTATTCCCGCGAGTCAATTTCAGGCGGCGGACCATTATCAAAGCTGACACCTCGTAAATAATAAAATAAAATTGATCTCACTATGTTTGCTGCAGCCACTGTGCCCTTCCTAAATGTGAGTTAAATAATTGCGACACTTCACGACAAGTGGATACATTCATCGTACCCAATTTCACTTATCATATAAGCAGGGGCTTTTATCTGGGCCGCTCTACCACGTATGAAGGGAATTGGAAATGAGTTCTTCGAGACCGGCTGATTTTCCCTGCTTCACCAGTCCAATATTCGTCTCCGTCTTCAGTTTTGTTGTGGAGCCAAGGCACACCTCTCATGAAGCCGTGATTATTGACTCCAAAGTAGTACATTAGCGGGCGGGCGACTAAACAGTTCCTTTAAGTATTCCGCCGAACGATTCAGTTTCTTTTGTTTGCCACGAATGCAGTCTTTTATTCTATCACATAAGGTTTCATCACCCGAAGTTCACGCATAAGTCTAATCAGCTTTTGACTGCTCCCCAACGCAGTTGTTAATTCCATTACTTCGGACTTCCTAATTCAACCGTTTTCAACGGATCTTTTAAGATAAATAATCACTTAAAGCTGTGCATTCCTACGTTCCTTATTAGCCGCCTCACTACTAAGGGGCTGACGGTTTGGCTCCATTACTTTCAGCTCCTCATGCGAGATCCATTATTATGATGGACGTTGGATCTAGGAATACAGGCGAAACCTGTTGTCGAACCCGCGCGTGCCTGATTTGACTCCATTGCTCATCTATATTGCTGCTTTTCGGGGTTCCTAGGAGGCCTGACAGTTTGCCTCACAACTGACACAAACAGCCGAATCGGTCAGACCTTCTTTGGTTGACCTGGTTTGTAGTTTGCCCCGGCAACCACAGAAATGAAGCGAAAATTCCAATAAAAATAAATGTATGGTCGGATTCGACGTACAAGGAACATAACGAACAACAGTTCGGGACAGAACCACGCCAACGGTAGCCTACTGCAATCTGGTCGTTTAATGTAAACTTAGAGGAAATTTCTTTGGTCCACTCATCAGGGCAGTCTACTCTGTGCCCTGCGTATCAACAATAATGGTATCAAATGCATTTTTGGCATGCCGAATGAACCGCAAGCCGTCGGTCGATAGGTGGGAACATTTAACTGATATAATTCCATAATAGATATCAACCTTTTCGCTAGTCAGTTCAACTGGTTTAGCTCAGCAAACTCGCCTAGCATGTTAAACGGCATTTTGAAATCAGCATATAGAGCACGAGTGAAACTCTGTACATAGCCTGCAATAATTAGCACCCTTAGAAACCCTTACATTTACTCGGTTAAAACGCAAATGGGGCCCGATATCATCCATTGCAGGTTAATCGGTTCGGTCTAATCTGTGACTGCTTGAATGAAAAATCCTTCGTCAATTGTAACACTGGTTGCCATATCCATGTGTCGTTCGGTGAATACACATGCCTCTACGAAAGTCAACTTACTCGTCTTTGTTTTCGGTGACTCGAGCTGTGTGCTGTCAATGATAATATTCAGTTATTTCATCTTCAGGTTTTCGTCGTGATGATCGTCACGGTGGCATTGATGTGCCTTTCTTTAGCTGAATAATAAAATACTAGTCAACCTAACTTTAGCACTCGATTTAACTGGATGTTTGTACATGCAACGAAAAATCTGCTAAAGCTACTCATCAGTCTTGTACCATTACCATGGAACCGAACTTGTCAAGTTGGTCTAAAATTCGCTTACATTCAATTCGTTCTCGGATATGAAATTCGACCTTACCAATTCGAACAGCCTTGGTGATGATTTATCAGTGGCTCTGAACACCGTCACATGAACGCTATGAAGGTTAGAAATTGGAAAATGAATGGGAAAACTCTTCGGTTCCACCGGCAGTGTCCGACTCTCGGTCACCGAGTTGTGATCATATGGCTGGCGACAGACAGCACTAAGTGTACGGTGGGCAGAGTTTGTCCTTTGACCGTATGGGGCAATTCCAATGAGTAGGACAATTTTCGAGGTATGACTGAAGTAGAAAACGTCCCACAAAAACTGCAAAATGTCGTCTTATCAAGGCATTGAAAGAGTTCCTTCCTTCTTCGAAGAATGTTGGAGCAGCCACTTCTAACACTAAAAAGCCAAAACACCGAGAATTGGTCTGCTCATATATCGGAGGACTTGAAAACATTTAAATTCGAGGAGTTAGCCACACATATAGAACGATACTAAGCGCAATTGGAACGGCTTATGTGGACGACGTGCGATAATCAATACCGATGCATATCATCAGGTTTCTAACACGTTCGCCTCATTGCTAACTAGTTTTGCTTGAGAATATTGGTCTTTAAAACTGATAAGGAGTTGATATTACGAATTACTTCGTTTAGAATAATCGCGAATGAAACCCACAAATGTTTTGTCAAACGTAGCACTCACAGTGGTAAGCATCTAAACGAAAATAATTGGACGGATTCCGAGAAAAGAGCAAAATTAAATGTTAAACGAGTTTACTGTTGAATATTCTCAAAGATGACATCCCTCGGTACTACCAGAACCCCCGCGTTAGCTACCCGAATTTGGAAACTGATTATAGCCGCGATTATTCAGTTGGTACGTTGACGGTGCCTGAACCAACTTGACGCAGCCAGACAAACAAGGAACAAAAATTCTTTAGTGATCACTCGCCTAGTGATGGCCACGTGGAATGAGTTTGCTATAGCTTTTATGCAAACCAACAAATCATTGCTCTAAAGAATAACGCGAATGCATTTCTCAGTTTCATATGGCATTTCTGTGCAGAGCGTTTATTATTTCAAAAAGATTGTAACTGGGACTAATCAGCAGAGCTGTCATTCATGATTTCTCAACTGATTATTGGGCGTAAATAATACGTACTGTTTTGTAGTCTAGCCAACCATCGATATTGGTGACACGAGATGAATCAACAAATGAATTAACTGAACGATTACTCGGGAAGGACAAGTTCATGCAACCGACAAAGGCACCCCGTTTATTGGCCTGTCTCAGTTATCATCAGTGCCGTATCCTACAGTTACCTGCTAAATCTGCTCACGTTATTCTGCCGATTTCACAAATCGATTGCAATCGACTCAACAACATCAATTATTTAATGATTTTGTTGTTTTGGTTTCGAAATCCTGATTGTTTTTTTTTCCTTTGTAATTTTCAGCTTCCCGGTTCGAAGCCGTTGCTGGCACTTCAGATTAAGAATGTTTCGAGACTGGTCTTCACGAATTTGAATTCATTCACCATTCCATACGTGCATGGCTACTTCCTCAAATCTTTCTAACTTGTGTGTAACTAGAAAACGTGCAGCTCACTTACTATAATACCGCCAGACATATTACAAAATCTCCGTATTTGTACTGATGGAGAAGACAGTTCTGATAAGTCAACAGTCTACACAGGTACAGTTCTGCCGCAGAAAAAGTTAAACCAGCATCAAACATCCACTGTGTATTTTCGGTGAGTGTCATCCAAGTCTTGCAGCCACACTGACCCACGGGGGTTTCACCCTAACACAAAAGAATCACTTCTACATTTATTAATCAACTCGAACTGGTGCAACTTGTTTTGCAAACTTTTGGAGAACCCTCGAACCGCCAATGCATATCCACTTCGAATTTGAATTGTAAATTTCACAGGACGTACCTCCGTTATTTAGCGCTAGATCGTTTTAATTCAGATTTCGAAAAAATCAATGCACATAAAGTAATTTCAGTTGATGAGGGCTTTAAAGTAACGTAAATTTAATGCATTCCACTGTTTGACTAAAAGAACTTGGCATTTGGAATGAGTTCACGTAGAATTCTGATGTGACTATTTTAACCCTCAATCAAGGCAACAGAACGGATTTGCTCACTATGGTACCTTAAGCAGGTTAGCATTGAATTATCAAAATGGATCGACCTTTCATTATCCAGTATGATTCCAATGCAGCCATGCTGGTTACATTCCATTTAACCAGACTGGGGTCGATACTCCTTATGATCATGCGCCAGTAGCTAAGGCACATAAGGTCTACTTCCCTCCTAGGTAATCTTCGTTTGCATCAACGCACGACGGATCAGCGCATCTGGCTTTTGACACGAAAACTTGCGACGTAAAATAGGGTGGAACACGTCATGCTGATTTTTCTGGAATCGATCACAACAATTAATCTCGGGAGTAGCACAAATGGGTCCGGTAGAATGAATTACACCGAGCAACGCATAACTTGCGCTACTACTGATAAACAAAATGAGCGCTTTACGACCTGACTAATCCATTTATAAAGCACCATATCTAGTACTCATTTTAAGGGCTGCGAGCAAAAACAACGTTTCCTGATGCGACAAGCACTAGTCGGATTGTCAACATCATAGCATTTTAACATGAAATCATCCAGTCACGGCAAAAGTTTCCCAGTTGATTGACTTCTGGTAGCCGCACAATCCATCCTCGAAAATATATATGGGGGAACAGAACTACTGCTCGGAGTTTCCATTGATTTAGGACAAAGTTGGTATTTTTTACTGCAAGTGTGAACTTGTCAAAATGACCTAGGTGTCGGCTGACTGCATTCAGTTCCATTAATTTACGCACCGTTTATAGATGCTGTGCGAAGCATGTGCCGTAGACAAACTAAACGGAATTTCGATACACATTCCTCTAGGTTGTCTACAAATTATCAACCATCTGAGAATCTAACGAGTGACTGTGCCACCATAACACAGTGCGCACATATGTATATATATATATTTGTTCTCAACGCCAGTCTCGCATGTAACCACGTAAGGATGATTGTCGAACTCATTTTGGAACTGTGTCGAATAACCTGTTCTCTTCCTCTGTCTGTCTAGGTAGACTTGTAGGAAATCTCCTAATTAAGGTCACAAGCAAACACGTTTTCTATCAGACCACTTGGCGGTGTTCACCGTCCAGTTGTAGCACAATGTATATTTCATACATATAAGACCACTTACAATCACTACTGCATTCAGCATTCGGTATAACGCTTCAGGTATGCTTCAGTAAGAAAACCAGTAACAATGGAATCTATCAAATGACATTCATGAAATAATTCACCATCTGATATCATCGCTCAACTCACCATAAAGAAACCATGGAAGCACTGTACAGCTGCTTCATCCTTGTTAGGAATCATCAGCAGTGCATATCCACCGTTCCCGAACTGGGACGCGAACCCGGGACGAACGATTGTGAGTCGAACGCCTTAGCCATTACGCTACCGGGCAGGCTCTGAACGGTTTGTTGAACTTCACCACATGATGTTGCACCTATCCGTCACTGATTTGTACGGTTACTGTCCGTTAGCTCACAGCGATCGACCCCTACTGATAGATGACTTCTCTGCAGGTAGCCTAAGTACGACGAAGGCTTTGGATATGACCTACAGAGCTTGATTACTTGATACATTTTAGTAGTAGGAGATTGAATGTTTACATGAAATAATTCACCATGTGATATCATCGCTCAACTNCATAGCATTTTAACATGAAATCATCCAGTCACGGCAAAAGTTTCCCAGTTGATTGACTTCTGGTAGCCGCACAATCCATCCTCGAAAATATATATGGGGGAACAGAACTACTGCTCGGAGTTTCCATTGATTTAGGACAAAGTTGGTATTTTTTACTGCAAGTGTGAACTTGTCAAAATGACCTAGGTGTCGGCTGACTGCATTCAGTTCCATTAATTTACGCACCGTTTATAGATGCTGTGCGAAGCATGTGCCGTAGACAAACTAAACGGAATTTCGATACACATTCCTCTAGGTTGTCTACAAATTATCAACCATCTGAGAATCTAACGAGTGACTGTGCCACCATAACACAGTGCGCACATATGTATATATATATATTTGTTCTCAACGCCAGTCTCGCATGTAACCACGTAAGGATGATTGTCGAACTCATTTTGGAACTGTGTCGAATAACCTGTTCTCTTCCTCTGTCTGTCTAGGTAGACTTGTAGGAAATCTCCTAATTAAGGTCACAAGCAAACACGTTTTCTATCAGACCACTTGGCGGTGTTCACCGTCCAGTTGTAGCACAATGTATATTTCATACATATAAGACCACTTACAATCACTACTGCATTCAGCATTCGGTATAACGCTTCAGGTATGCTTCAGTAAGAAAACCAGTAACAATGGAATCTATCAAATGACATTCATGAAATAATTCACCATCTGATATCATCGCTCAACTCACCATAAAGAAACCATGGAAGCACTGTACAGCTGCTTCATCCTTGTTAGGAATCATCAGCAGTGCATATCCACCGTTCCCGAACTGGGACGCGAACCCGGGACGAACGATTGTGAGTCGAACGCCTTAGCCATTACGCTACCGGGCAGGCTCTGAACGGTTTGTTGAACTTCACCACATGATGTTGCACCTATCCGTCACTGATTTGTACGGTTACTGTCCGTTAGCTCACAGCGATCGACCCTACTGATTGATGACTTCTCTGCAGGTAGCCTAAGTACGACGAAGGCTTTGGATATGACCTACAGAGCTTGATTACTTGATACATTTTAGTAGTAGGAGATTGAATGTTTACATGAAATAATTCACCATGTGATATCATCGCTCAACTCACCATAGAGAAACCATGGAAGCACTGGACAGCTGTTTCATCCTTGATGATTCCTAATATTGAAATCTATCAAAGTGGCATTCCTGGAAGGCGATGGCTGCGCCTTTCTGTGTTCCGTGGCAAGCAAATCCATACACGTCTTTGGCAGTTTGTAACTGGGCTGAATAGGAGCGATGGGAAAAGTAATTGGCATGACGCTTGTCGGTTGTCATTTTACCATATAGAACTGTTGCATTTGGACTAGAATCTCGGCCGTTCTGTTGCAAACTCAGAGCTTCAATCGTGTTCCCGAAAGGATGTAGGAAACTTTAGGCACATTGCTCGCTGATTTTCTCAGAGTCCTTTCATAAGAGGTTCAAGAAGAGGTGGGGTTTTCTGCTTTGCATACAGCGGATGCATTTTAGACATTAGTTAAATCCATCGAAGAAACATTTTTGTCCGTGTTTGAATGATAATCAATCATATTTCCGGAAACCTTCGAACATTCAGCATTAACGAACCACCTGTAGTGAAGAATAAGTGTACATTCACATTAGCGCATGGATTAGTGAACTACATGTCGGAGTCATCGTTTCTGCCGCTAATACGTCCAAGATTAGACAAGTGTTTCCAGTCTTATTTGTGACCCCGGCTATATTCAAGAAGTTTTTCGTCCAACCCAGCAGTATTTTCTCTCATGACGAGGACAAAGGTTTATCGGAAAATTGCTCGACAAGCACGAGTTAGCTTTTCTTTCATTTCCTCTAAAATATACATGACTTCGTTGCAATGTGCTTTCTTTTGCTTGCACGTCTGCGTTGGAGTTTTGGCGAGCAGAAGTAGCTACCAATGGCTTATCTTTGGACAGAGATGGGAAGGATCCGGAGACGCTAACTGACCATACGGGCGAGGAATTACTGCAACCGGTGCGATGGAAGGAGTAAACGACGCGGCTATCAGCAATAGTCCACGAAGGGGATTTGTGGTAGCTATTGGTTGGGCTGTCTGACTTCTCCATTTTTCACTTTCAAAACTGACTTTTCAAATGTGCCGGTACGCAAGACTATGTTTTTCTGGATGCGGTGATGCCTGACATGTAGATTATTCAAAAGAACTCACGATTGTGGACTTGATATGTCATCGCAAATAGGCTTATCCAAAATGCTGACTTGAGTAATGGCAGTACGGGTGTAAATTCGGGCTAACAAGTCGACTTGTGAACATACCACGAACAGTATTCTCCGCATACGATCAAGTATGCGCATGGAGCACGAGTTAGACACGAGCCGACTTTTAAACAATACGGGTTGGGTCGATCATCTACTTTTTGGGTGATTTTGAACACACGACTCGATCGCATGCTCGACTAGGGTCGCTCGTGTATTATCTCACCAAAATTCCCGTCAAATCGCCCAAGTGTATCTGTAACGAACCACAGATACATGGTTTTGGCGATCTCGCTGAATTGATGCAGGGATGATTTCTGCCGTGCAGTTTACAATTAGTATTCGAAATAATAACATAACTGTTTCAAAATGTCTTTCCCACCCTATAAGGATAAAATATTGAACTAAAATTCTGTTGTCCCAAAATCAAACATCACGTGCTAGGTCAAATTCATTTGATTTAGATAAACTGTACCCTCACGCCTCTCACTGAGTAGGAGGCTATCTGGTAGTGTGTTCGTCTTCTACAAAAGCTTATATTGACGTAAAATTGTGGGTTCTCGCGCAGTTACCCTTCAAAATTCAATTTAACACCATAGCTGGAAAACATTGTTAATACAGGGGACAGTTTATTTGTGCTCACAAAGTCGCGGTAATGCTTCTAGAAGGTCACGAGATAAATAAGTTTACAGCGCTGAAGCCAGCTTCATATTAATTGCGCAAATATTGTCTTACAATACGAATAAGAATCTCCTTACGGCTATGAGAGAGGCATACATTGTTGTTCCTCACAGTCTGACTGCATTGGAGCACGTCATTTTTCGGGGCAAGCATTGATTAGATGATGAATTGCAAAGTTTGCTCAATGATAAGGCAAACATTTATGAAAACCTTCATCAACGAACTTCCCACGGATCAAGAGTACGTTTCCATGGTTGGGGTTTACGGTTTTCACCTGCAGATAGTTTTGGGAAAATCAGGCAACAATCGTTGGTGGATACTAATCCGTTTTTTTCCTGTTTCATGCCACTTCCTTTGCCTGCTAAATTCTCTTTATTTTCACATTCCTCTTTTTCATCGGGCTTGCGAGCGTTCAGTGTCACCATGAGAGAACTAAAGTTGAAATCATCAGGATCAATGTTTAACTATCCCACTTTGAAATTTTAATGATTTTTATATATTTTTATTTTATTACACACACTGTTAAACAGACAGTCCGTTTGTCCGCATTTGGGATAGCAAAAACCTCATGCCATGGAAAAGCTCTTTGGTACAATTGTTTCCAATTGAGTGGTGGGTGGGGGGTGGTACCATCAATATCCGTCATGACAGCAAAGAAAATGTAACCAGGTTTGGTTGCTAATGACGTTGTAAACTAAACCCTGGTTTCAACGAAAGTGACAATTTGATACACACTTCGCCTTTTTCCTCACATGACGCATTCTCATGGTGAATTATCGCGGTATGATGAAGGTTTTGTTTTGGTCAGTTTTTAAACATCCTTCGAGTTGCGTGGAATCTTAAAATAATGTCATTCTGGTCATTATGGAAAGTTCGGTTTCGCTCTTTTACACTCACCAAAAATTATCAATTTAAAGGACGAACACAGTTTATAAACGAAGCATTTTAGAAAACTGCATTATAGTTTGGATTAATTTGCAGTCGCTTTACATATTCCACTTGACAAAAGAACCAACACGTGAAAACTCACAATCTTGGCAATGCGAACAAATCCGATCAAGTAGTCTGCATTCGAAACTAAAGGGTTTTAAGTCTGTCAACCCACGCGCCAATCCACCTCGTCTTCGTTCCAGCCACCGCAGGCTGACACATTCTGCTGGAACTTGCGCATGCACACTAAATGCTTCTTTCTTTCCGCGTGTAGACTCACTAAAGCCACAGGACACTGAAATCCATACAGGTGTGGGCTCACATGTGTGAGCAAATGAGTTCACGTGATCTGGCTGATCTTCTGACCACAGTTTTGTGAAGTACCAACTACTATTACTGTTTTCCTTGAATTTTATGCTTAGATGTGCTAGAGCTGAGTTCCGCAAGGGGAAATTTTCCGGCATCTAATTTTGAATTGGGTCAAAGTTTGACTCGTGACAGTATTTTCAACGTTAAAAATGTAATTGTGACGGCGCATGAAAAGTGGTCTTTAAATATTGAATTATTTGGTTTTCATAACCACCGGTAAAATGAACAAATCCGCTTGGTCATGATAGACGTCCAGTGAGAACATCTTTCTTATCATAAAAGGTAGAAAGAAATCAATTTCCAAGTATTTTATTCAACAGGAACACCTGATGACTCTGCTATGAGGCCTATTCCTATTAATGATCTTTCAAAAGAGCCGGACTCCTTGGAACAAGTCATTGATTTTTTTCAGCTTGTTAAGACGTTTTCGAGGCCGTCAATATTTAACTGATCGAAACTGCCCTAGAGTGATTGGGGTTCATGTACACTGTGAAACACTCAGAGAATATTAATTAAAGTGGACGAGGAGAAAGTTTTAATTCGACACAAAACCGAACAACCAATGTCCAGGATGACATTACTGCATTCACTATGGTGCATCCCCTGGACAGCAGGAATTCCACTCGCCATACCTAGGCAGAATCATGAAATCAAGATTACACAGATGTATTGCCAACTTGGTAAGCTAAATATTACACATCGTAAAATGACCTTCGGACGAGCAACTGGCCGGCGGTGGCCAAGCGGATAAGATCGTGGGGTTCGAACGTGAAGGTCGCGGGTTTGAATCCTCCCACCACCACTTGGCAACCTTCTGTTGGTCGCGGCCCCCCTTCCTGAATAATTATATACATTGTCATGTTAATAATAAAGAAAGTGAAACATTACAGATAAACGAAATTTATTCGTAGACGTTACTGTTCCCTTCTTCGGTTATCTGATTTGTGACAATCTTTCCCAGTATTGACCTACTCTCGAGTTCTCGCTATCATCCCTCGTTTGTGATCATTTTGCTTTGTCGAAAAATTGATCTCAACTTACACGTTTTTTCGCATCCATGCATCATGTCCCGTGCAGTGAGCTTGAACGTTTGTCGGATCGTCCGTACCTGACCCGTTGTTTCTTTCGCCTCTTCCGCTACCGTAGAGATATGCACTTCTTATTTATCGCCTGACTAATTGCAACAACATGCTCGCATATTTAGCTCCGAATTAGCCATTTGGTTTGTGCGTCACTGATAACTCGAAAAAATGATCTGCAGGTTCCTTTGGTACGGGCTTAGCAAACAATGTTACCATTATTGCAAGCCGCAGGTGTATGATCAAGCTGAAAGTCTGCTGGACCAGTGTGATGCCACGTAGAGCTGCGAAGACTTTCGACAGTAGTCTTGGAATCAGTCAAACTGTTTTGCACACTGGACGCGAGAACGGTTAAATTGAAATTCGCTTATGGCCCTTACGCACGTTATCAATTAATCTGAAGGACTGGCGTAAACATCATTTACAATTGGATTACTGTTTTACAAGTGACCGGAAGTGACTTTTTATCAACCCGGGTGTTGAGTCTTTGACATGCGTCGAGCAGCTGCTGTTGATGGTGGTATCTGCATGAATCTTCGTATTTTCGGGATGTAACTACTGAGCATTGCCCGATCTAAATCGCACTGTCACTAAGCAACCCGTTTGCTGAAGGGCTGACAGGAAAGTCTTAGTGTATGCGAACATTCACTTAGCAATGAAAAGATGCATACTGTCATTTTATTTTCCAGTGTTTCAAGCATGGATTAGTACAAGCACGTTGGAAAGAATTTTCCCCTTGTTCTAAAGAGGCATTCTCATTTCTGGTGGAAGATTTGACACATGCACACTTCAGACTGTTTGCGAGCAGAATTTGTGTCCCTTGGTAAACAGCGTGTTCTCAAATCTGTCATTCTCTCGACAAAAGATCTATGCTATCATGTGGGTAGTTAAATCCCGAATACGCTCGTGATCCCTTTGCATAGGTTGGTAAGGAATAGTTTTGTCTAAATAACCAATTCTTTCCGCTACTATTGAATGGAGTTTACTCGAGCGGTTTACCGGGCAACCGACTACTATTTCGGAGAATCCCTCAGTCGATCGATTTGCGACCACGCAGAAAAACGTTTATGTGATATGAACCACCCGCCTGTTCGATTTGTCAGGGTAAATTTATTCTCAATCATGAGCCTCAGCACTCACAGGACTGAAGGAGAGGCGGCGGAAATTCGTAAGGCTTGGAATGCGAGTGATTTACAAAAGGCAATCACATGCATGTTTCGCAGCTTCGTTCGTCTTGCTACGACGGACAGGATCATAGGAACAGAAAATAGAGTAAACGCGGAATGTGCAGCAAATTGACCGGTTTAATCAAATCGTTCTAGGAAATAAATCCTTCTTTACCCACATTATAAATGCATTTACTTTAGCCCAAAAATGAATTTCCGCTGAATGGACACCCTCCGCGGCCCCATCTGAATGCCAATCATTTGCTGAAAATCCGTCCTGTTAACCTGTTCATGCCAGCGAAATTGGTTGTGACAAATGGTGATCAACTTTGATGAACCATGCCTAACCAGGTGGCTGCAAGTAACCGGTAGAACAGCACATTCAGCGAACTACTTGCCGTATACAAAATAAACGGGCAATTAGCTCTGCATGCCAGTGTAATTACCGAATGAAGTTGACAACTGAATTAGCCATAAACAAGTCTTCGTGTTGCCGACGTTGCTGCGCGGGCATATTTAGATGAGGCTACATCCACTTCCCAGTTGCAAAGGTGTGAAACTATGTAATTCCAAATGACTTGTTTTATATTTTCTGAAGCATTGGCTTCCAGGATGTTAGCAATTGTGTTTGCAGTTGTCGATTCGCTGAGACAGATCTACAAAAGATGTCCATGCAGATTGGCACGGAGCCAGAAAACGGGTTATTGAGTAACAATCACCTGCCTTAAATACTTGCACATGGTGAAGTAGACGTCAGCTTATCACAAGCGCCCTTGACGATGCCGTGTCTTCATATTTCAAATATCTGAAACTAGTCAACTAATTTATTTTATTTGCCTAATGGATGTTAAAGGTTCAATAATGGCGAAATTACACGCCGTTGAATAGATAATGATTATGACAGTGGATGAAAACAAAATAATGGTAACTTATATCATTCTCTTATAGCGGTCAAGTGCGGCTAGAGAGTGCATTACATGTCTGATTTGTCGTAAAAATCTTGACTAAATGAGAATTAGCTATATTAAGGCCTCGATGTGTACAAAGCAATGAAATACGAAGAAAATCGGTATAAACTCGTCCTACCAGGGTAGCATTACTCGAAATAAGTTATTGACAAAATACTGTAGGTCGGCTACTCACGCATTAGATGTCAGTATGTGTCTGCCACCACGGCAGTTCAACTTTACGACCAGACATCCAATCAATAACGGTGAACTGGAGTTAATCGATATTTCAATCGACCGATCAAATTGCGAAGAATATATGTTGTGTGAGACAAACGAAAACGAAATCGACCGCCAGACGGCATCGGTGATATCCATGAGACTCAAACCGTTCATCTGCCTTCTCAATGCATCCATTATTCTAATGATTACGAAATGTAATGGCGTTAGATTTTCAGAAATTAGTAAGTTACCAATTGTTTCATGAACCCCAATTGAAAGCATCCTTAATTATTGATTTTGAAGTGGTTATTTATGTATTTTGGCTCAATATTCTTGTTATTTTCGCCGCAAATAAGTTGTTCTCGTTCACAGTATAATTTTATTTTCACGGCCTGTTTCTAAAAGAATAGTAAATCAAGAGAAACTAGTTCGAAAGCCAATTCAAAACCCCCTTTTACATTGTCCGGCGAAAGAAAGCTGCTGATGCTTTGCAACAATTATGAAAGATAATCCTTTCCTTGACGCGAACCATTTAAAACAGACGTCCGAAGAGGCGACATTAAAATGCATCAAAAGCGTTGTCCACAGAAGGCGTCGATAGCAACAAACAGGCGCAGTAGAGTGCACCGTGGAATCCTACTTAGCCCATAAACCCGGGGTTCCATATCAATGGTAAACCTGTTGAGGATCATTTGTCCTCCTTCTCTAGTGCCCAAACTGTCGCCAAGTCTTCTTTTACTCTGGCTGAGCACTTTCTTTCTGCATTCGGTAAAAATCAGCTGACATAATCGTTCAATTTACTTAGTGATTCTGACCCGATTGAAAAGAGACAATTCAGTTTCCTTAACTGCAGTACGAGAGAATTGTGTTCCAGAACATTTGCGTTAACCAGAAAAAGGAAAACAATGAGCAGAAGGGGGGTGTTGTCCAACCTGATGCCAGTCGCAACAGCCACGTGAGGCTACTATAACCTCCATAATACGATTGGTTATAATGTCAGTAATGATACCACCACTACAACTATTATTGCCATTACTGACAATACTGTTCATGGTCGCAGCAATGCATGGAGTCCGATGTTAAGGCATTTATATCCCTTAATTTTCAGGAAGAAGCCAAAGTAAGTCATACCATATCTCATGTGCAGCTGTACACCTAACAAACCACTCCACTGAATAAGGTCAGTGCTCATTTCTATTACCACAAGTGATAGCAGTTCCAAAAGCCGATGGTGTAAACGTTACGGAGAATCGTTAGGTTTGCGACGCGAACAGTAAATTCAGACATATAGAGATCTGAAATCCTGTGCTAAGACTTTTTTTCTTAATCCGGCTATCTGTTTAGGGATGACAATTTGGTTTTCTAAACTACTGAGAAATTTCCCAAGTTCTAAAGCAATCCACAGCACCATTTTTCTCGAAGCCACTTGTTACCGTTGCGCGTTCGAGTGTCGATTTCAAGGCAGCACAGGGCTGATTCACGTTTCTCTGTAGCTCCAAACAAACTCGCGTGCGAATGGACTGAAGTAATACAATGAGCTTGTTGGACTATTCGTAATTTGTCGACAAGTCGCACTCATGCTCGCGGTAAAAAACCGCACATCTATTTTTTAGCCCGTAAAAAAAACGTTTCACCAGATATTGTGCACTTTCTCACGCTCTGGTAGGTAGTTTGTTTGGGAGTATGTCGAATGACTAATGCACCACGGTAATGGACTTTGGAAACGCCTGTTGTTGAATGATACAAAGCAGTTGAAATATGCGACAAGATCTTGACTCTGGGGCACACAAGTTCGACGTTCCTAGAAGCCCAGTTTTACAAATGGGTAGAACAGTGTGCACCGTCATTCTCAACTGTACTCCGCTTGTCTGTTAATCTGCATCTGGGATTTGGGTGCAACAGCCGCGTGGAGTAACAGGCAACAGATGGTCAAACGAGCGTCAACCGAACACCGTTATAGTGTAAAATTTAGACGAGCGAATCAACTTTTCGTCGTGTGTTTTAGTGTGAGAGAATCGTTTTTTGGGAGGTTCCTAGAACCATTCCAAAATTCTGTTCTTTCCTTGTCAAAGATATTTTGTTCAATCTAGATTTGGATGAGTTGTCCAGCGGTGTGCATGCTTGTGCTCTTGGATTAATTTGATTTTTAAAACAGAAAAATCAAATGTTCCGTATTATTGGCAAATCGACCTGAGTGAATCTTGAACCAGCGTTAACATTGCAAAGATCGGACAGTTTATTTTTTCTTGTAGCGATTCAGAATGGTAAACGATGTTTATATTGACTGCGTGCACTTTTGTCCTCTTTCAGCTCTAAGTACCGTAGTCAACAAAACAATAAAGATTACTTGTCCACAAATACAACACTAAACATGCAGAGGGAATATTTCAGGTCCAGAAAATGTTCTGTTCATCCGCGATATGTGGAAAAACTGTCCCGGTAGACTTTACTGAAGTTCTACAAGTGCTTAAGACGATCTATGCATATCGTGAGCATAAATTAAATTTCCCGTTGCTTTTACCAAGGTTTTCGCGAGGTTATGCTTATGAACGATTGGTTTCCATCCTTGGAACGCCCTTTGCCCCGGGTAGACAAAGGTGGACGTAACTTAGCGGCAGGCTGTATGCACCGTGACCATATTTGTTTCACGTCTGCTTTCGCTAGCCCAGCTAACAATCTTTCAATCATGGAAACTCGTCTTGTACAAGCAGATAGCTCTTCCAGTCGCCTTGTCATTGTCATCATAGAAGTTTACATTGTGTCATCCTTATCTGGGTGCCATTACATTTGGTGAATTATGACATAAGTAATATACACCTGAGAGGATATAGCGAAACCTTTTCGGGTATGAATTATAAAAATGACTTTGTGCTCTGTTTTCCTTGTAAGTTCGCGTCTGGAATAGGCTGATTCATCGGAAAGGTTGCGGTGCAGGAATGACCCTGACGGATCAAGCTTCTTCCGCATACGTCATGAGATTTGTCTTATAAAAGTGCAACACATTTTAAACCTAGTCGGTAATTGAAAATCAGTAGTGCACATAGTTATATCACCGAAAAGCAGTTAACTAAACTGCGAAATCAATCTGACTTCCTATGGTAATACTACTTGGATTGAACAACCGACATACATTTAGCATAGGTCAAAACGTGGCGAGCATTGCATCTCTAAGGTGCTTTCGCATATCAAATAGTAGTGTTCGTGATCATGCTCGTGTCCCACAAGGCATCAAGGGAGACTGATGTGAGAAATCACCCACGCGTGGTTGATTACTTGTTTTAATTGTCAACCCTCAATATGATGAGACGTACCACAGTGGCTTTCTCGAAAATTTTCGAATCAAATACTGCAACGGTGCATGACATATCAAGGAAGTTTATACTAAATATCGTGTTCATCTTCATTGTCTTTCATTGATATTCACAGTGAACATAGTTCGGCTACCCGTAGTGCATATGCTGCCAAAAGAGGTTCCACGAGGTAAGCGAAAGCAGTTGTCGATTTCCACCCCATATTCTCTCCTGTGTATCACGATATCACGTTGACTCAAACGGGGTTGTCATAGTCTACTGAGGTAGTATTTTGTAATTATATGAATAGTGGAAACATTGAATGGTAGATCGGGTCAGTTGATTTTCAGGCATCATAGACATGGACTGTAATCTATTCACAGTATTGGTGCTGTAAGCGCAATGACGATACAGAAGAATGTACAAAGCCAATAACGGAAATGTAATCAAGTAATCTGACTTCGCAAAGGATGTTAGGTAATATTTATGTTTCCGAAGGCAGGAAAGAACAAGCAAACTTTTCAACAAAAAGTTACTTCCGACAGATACTTCATAGGGGTTACATTGCAGTACCAATCTATTCCTTTTGGTCAGAGATTCTGATTCTGCCTCTTCAGGTCACATGTCTTTCACTTCCAGTCGCGCCAGCGTCGTCACTGCGCGCCCCAACAAAATCATCTCCACCACTGATGAAATGCTTGCGATCGAAAGGACGAGGTCAGGAAGTCGAACCTCACAGAATCCAAGGAAAAAGGCCACGACCAAAATAAACTTTCAGAAAGCATGACTATTCTGAGAAGCCAATTGAAAGTCGAGAGTCAAAAATTTATTTGATCACATTATGCATAGTACATTGTGTCCTAAATGGGAAAAACGGTAAATTCGTCCTAAATATTTCAGGTTTGAACTTGAATATTTCAAAACGTTAGATTCCACAGCGATTTGTAATCATTAGATGGATCAAAGTTTATCATTGGTTGTTTTGTGAACTGTTCAGTTATTTTTGTTTTTTTGCTGAGCAGCAACTGTTATGTCGTTTCCATCTTATTCAGTTTGTAATGTCTCCGCGCACCGCCAATTGCAATCGCTAACTGGATCCGTTTGCATAGCTTTGATCTAAACGACACGATGCCCAAATTTGAGAAAATAAGACATCTATAGTTGAACAGCTACAAGCAACTTAGGTGACCGATTAATCATGGCAGTTAGCCGAAACACGGTAGCATGGGTCAATAACTAAGTGTTTTTTCTATCACAACTTGATATGCACATGTTCCAGCTAGTCTTGACCACTGACTAAGTCGTTCTCATACCTTAATCGTTATCCGAATAACGCATTGCACATTTGATCTGTTTTGTCGAGACCACTACTGTCACTTTTCTATTCGACCTCAAATAACCGTGCGAGTTGCACAGCAACTAGTCGGTAAAATTCCCATTAACAGAATACTTACTAAGTATTCAATAATCATCCGCTATGCTTGCAGCATTACACCTCTGACCACAGACACAAGTCATTACATATTTTATTTCCCAATCGACTGAACTGTACAGCCGCTTATGCAAGGCTCGTAAAACGAGCACCAATCACGGGTAAGTTTTTGCAGTAAACGCGACTATGTTTGCCTCATTGATGCAGTTTTTCTGATAAAAAATCTAGACTAAGGTAATGTTCACTATTTAATCAGAATGTATTTCCCGATCACATCCATTTTTTCCTAGTAAGCAAGAAGTGCTCAATGTTTACAACTCCCGACCAAATACTTGTTCACTACACATGTGTCCATCACAGTTGGTGGTGCTGATAAAACGCTTCATTTTTTGAATTTCTTGACCCGGGAATCATCGTTTACCATGAGTGGTCGGAAACCACCATGGAATCGATGATTGCCAGGCTCATGTGATTTGGCAATCTGCCGTCTACAGTGAAAAAGCGGTGAATAAATGGGATGACTGGCAGAATTTTTAGTTCATCGAAGTTTGGTCAGTGCGTGCACCCATTCTCAAGGCATGCTTCCTCAAAGTTTTCGTCAAATCCAACGGGAAAATCCTTAAAGGAACGTTTCCATCACCGCAGCATAACTCGAAAATCTGCAATGTAATGCGTTGACATCACTGGTGCTAGTAGTTAGAAAAAATAACCTCAATGGTGATAAGGATAGGCTCAGAGATCCGTTTTCCCATTTTCCCCGTGAGTCATGATGCATTACTCGCAAATACTGACTTTTTTGTATTTTGATGAAGTGTGAGTGGGGCTAATGTTCAGCAAAACGTGTCTTAAAATTCAGATCTACCATGGACGAACTGCATGATCCCATGCCCAGGTTATATGGGTAAGTGAACCCCGGAACAGGTTAGACATCTAAAATGTGGTAACAAGACGAGAATTGAAATGTTCGTTCAAGAAAGATTAAAACTCAGTTGAGCACATGTTTTAGATGGATTATATGATTTGTCCAACCAGTGATGTTTTATTCATTGGAA
>LUCM01002290.1:37854-71602 GCA_008360955.1 Fasciolopsis buskii | reverse complement strand
GCTGAAATCAGTTCTCCGTGCACTGAAAATTATCGCAACAAATGAATGTGTTATAATGGAGAACGGAATTTTGACACGCGAATTTTCATCCAACCACGGCGTACGATTTTAGACTAATTGGTAGCTGAGGTAATATCAAGTTCCGTATCAGGACAGAGATTCGGCTCACTAGAGCGATCATTCAAATCATGATGAGGTGGCAGAACTGGCCAGTACTGGTGCATTGTAGATTCCTTGGCTGACCGACCCGGGATCTGTGGGCTTAGCCTTGCGCTCATGAGATAGTTCAAGACTTCCGTACAAGTCACCTGACATCACAGTGAACCAAACAGAACAACTGTGAATGATATAATGTTAACAGCATTGTTGGTAGATGTAATGCGCCAACGTTTCGACTACCGTGGGTAGTCTTTCTCAAAGCAAGTTTTACAACCAAATGACTATGGGAACGTTCACATGCCATGTGAACATTGGCGCATTACATCTAGCAACAACGCTGTGTTATTAACATTATATCATTCACAAGTAAAAACCAAGACATGGCGCATATATTTTTCGATACACTCCTTACATCATTTGGTCCTGATACAAACAGAACAATAGTAAGGAAAATGTTTGGAAGAACTACACTTCCAAAGATTTGGCAAGGCACCGTACACAGACTGTGCTGGTCTTGAGGTCTTGGAGTATTGGGGTATTTCTCAGGATCGAGGCCTGCAAGCCCAGTGGTTCCCGGGTCCGAACTGTCCTTTTTCTGAAGGAGGGTCCGTTTTCTAGCCTGTAAGCTTCTCTAATAAAGTCCCCTGATTAGAGGGTCTAGAATCCCAGTTTGCCTAAAGTTTTTCGTCTATCTGTAAACAAAATCAAGGTAAAGTGGGGTGTATTCAAGTTAAAGTGCAAAATCTCGTTACAAGAATGGGTCTCTACGCACTATAAACGACGTAACCAGAGGGGGCTGTACTTACGAGAGCCAAAAAAGCTGCGAAGTAAAACTCTGAATGTAGGAAATCTTTAGTTGTAACTCATCCGTCATGAGAAGTCTTAACGGCAAAAACACCACGTCGCACAACGATGCGGTGTGGCGTAGTCCGGCCTTCGGTTCATTTCATTTCCAGTTCCAGTTCCAGTTAGATTACAGGACTACACGGCGAACTGCCTGATCGTCCAGGTTCTTGCACTGAGGGGCCCTTGGATCAGACGATCCTTCAGAAACAGGAGCGGTTACGCCCTCTTTGGTTCCTAGGGTTAAAGTGCAAACCTCGTGTGTGACTCCGACTCTCAATTCTATCATCTTGAAGGGAGGGATTAATGAGGTGTTTTCCTGTCGACTATCTCAGCCCAAAAATTCACACATTGTCCTTTCCAAACGCAGATAACCATACATTGTCTAGTCTCCCCTTGAATTCACGCACTGACCCCACCTCGACGACTTCCGCCGGTAGCTTGTTCCAGTCATTCACCACTCGTATGGCAAACGGCTTGCTCCTCAACTTGGTGGTTAGATGATCTCGCACAATCCTTTTCCCGTTTTCTCTAAATATTTTAGTCCTCGTTATATGGAATAGGGCTCCATGTTGACCCCGTATCTTGAAGACCTATATTAAGTAATCACATTCCCTACGTCTTTCCAGGGAGTATAAGCCAAGCGCCCTCAGCCTCTGTTCATATCCCATGTGCCTCAAATGTCTAGAACAGCGTGTAAAAACACGTCGAATCTGTTCCAACACTTTCCTATCTCTTACCAAATACGGCCTCTATGTCTGGGAACAATATTCCAAGTGCGGTGGCACGAACCCCTTGAGCAGCGGCAGAGGAACGTTAAGCCCCCTAGATCCTACGAACCTCTTAAGTTGGCTTAAGGCACACCATGCTTTTTTCGGTTTGCACATGACAGGCCTGGCTGCAACGGTAAAGCGAGTGTCCGGATCGGCGTGTTGTCGGCGTTTCCTCGGCTTCCAGCACTGCGCGGGTTCGGAGTCCTTTCCTTTCCGCAAGGCTGAGATTTTTGAGCGGTATTGTACCCTCATGTATTTGCATGGTTCTGGGTTGATCTGAAGTAAACAATGCACACAAAAGGAAAGGATGTGTCCCGAACCAATTTTTGTTCTCAGATTCGGGAATATCCTAATCTAGCTTAGATCCAGAGTCCGTTCGAAATCTTCCACAGACGTGCAGCAAACAGCAGTCCCGAGCAATCCGTACCGGATCGGAGCATTCCGTTTCGTTGAAAACCGCATTCCAAATTATAGTCCGCAGTGACTCCTCTGTAGCCTCAGCGTGCGCATCCCTGAGCAACTCATGAGAGCAAGCTCAAAATGATCCCCAGCATTCCAGCCTGCTAGGTTATTCACAGTCTTGCATTGAATACCCACTGTTTCTTCCACGTTCCTTCGAGTAGAGACCCAGTTGCCGAGGTCTTCCTCACTCCCCAACTATCATTCTCGTTGGTAAGCGTTAAAAATTTTCCATACAATTTAAATCCCTGCGGTGTTATGGGGCCCAATATTGTACATTACTCGAGGAGAGGATGTACCAGCACTTTGTACACGGGCAGGACCACTCTCCTTTGAGTGTATGATATTGTTGTACGAGATCTGACCAGTGCTACTTCTTGTTGCCCCTGTTACCTTGTTGCCCGCCATCTGACACTGCCTGGATGGATGAAGTCATGCGTAACGATAAGCCCCTAAATCCTTGACTTTTGGCACGCAACGCAGTGGCCAATTGCTGACTTGGTCTATGTTTGCGGTCAGCAGCTGACAATCAAAATGCATTTTGATTGTAAAACTAGCCTTGAGGAAGACTACCCATCGTAGCCGAAACGTCGGCGCATTACATCTGCCAACAACGCCGTTATTAGCATTATATCATCCACAATTTAAACCAATACATGGCGCACCGGTTTTTCCATATACTCCTCACATCATTTCGTATTCTCGCCTCAGCTGACGGGTCCGCGCTACTGGTAGATGTGGAAAACACTCATCTTACGCCATCGGAGAGAATTTACTCGGTAGGCGTTCCGTGATATGCAAAGTGGGAAGGTAACACATTCAATAAACCAGATACACCCATGGAAATACTGTCCTATTCTGCCCAACCCATAATTCTTCACATCAGAGAACACCACAACCCGTTTTGAATCCAACAATGTCTTAAAAGATTTTACTGATTGCGGTCTTCCCAACATCTCGTTCGAACCGTTTCACCTGTGAACTTAAAATATTATTCACGCTCCAGGTTGGGCTCAATGATATCCGGGTCGTCAAATTTCGTCTTATGCTTCCATGCCCTGTAGCAGAAATAAGAAATGCTGGATGACAAGGGAATGCATCCAGACCGTCATGCAAATATTTATGGATTAAAATGGAATCCGGCACGAGTAGGTGGTCACTAATATCGAAGACATGAAGTATCACCCAGATTCGATGCTAAGAAGCCCTTTTGTTCCGGATCCGTCTTTTTCTTCGAGCTTGAACGTGTGAGCGCCGAAACGAAAAGAGAGAAATTGGGAGACGGGATGGCACCCACGCTGTAGCATTGGGTAGTCACAAAAGTGAGTGTCAAAGTAGACATACAGCTAAGATCTAATTGGAGGAAGGCATGATAGTCCGATCTATGTTCTTGTTCTAAGCCGGTCCGGCCGAATTTCAGAGGAGGATTACCCTGCTGGGTCCAAATGGATATCCAACATTCTTTCTTAAAAATGGATTTGCTCGCTGATATTGCTATTCCTTTACAGGGTGAATTCACATGGATACCACTCTATGGGAAAAGAAACGCCCTATCTGGACAACTTGTGGGTGCCGCAGCTTCACCAGCGGCCCGTCCGAACTCCAGGTAGCAAATTTCAATCAGGTCACCTTGACCTAACCGCTATCATCATATCAGAGAAAACAATCAGTCTTGTTAGACAAGATGGTCCCTGCGAAAATACATGCTGATAGGAGGCTACCAACTGCTGTCTCGCAATGTCAGTCCTGATGTGCTTCGTCTCTAGGTTCAACAGCTGGGACAGCAGCCCCACGAGTTTACAATTGCCTGACATCGTTTCCAGTTCCGCCTTATGTATGCAGACTATTTCTTCCGACCACCACTCATTTGGAACAGTGACCTGTTCCAAGGAGAGGTTGAACGATATGGCAATGGGGCTCGTGAGATGCCTGCAAGTGGTCGAACTGTTGTCGGACGCATACGATCAGCACCGATCTTCATCTCACTATCCGCAACCATCAGCTGCGACTTGTCATCTCCCAGGCATCTTGGAAGTGGTCCTGCTTGTAGTCCTCAGTCCTCGGAAGTAAACAAGAGGGCGGGACACTAGTCCCTCGCAGTCGTGACATGCAGACCAGGAGCCATTTCCATGTTCTCCACTGCTGGTCCAAACGCCTCTTTCGAATGGACGCAGTTAAAATAAGCATTTGAACACATCTTCATCACCTGAGGTAGCGCCACTTTATGTCGTGTGTTCCTGGTACAACCAGTGACTTTGGTGCATATGGAATCTTTTTCAGACCTGTCGCTTCCTAACTTATGGTCCATCCTACTGTGAATCACCTCCGTATCTTCCTTAGAGGGTCACATTTGTTAGTCCGTCCTGATCATTTCTGCACCTCAATTTGTATCAAATACCGTGTAAATGCTGAAATCAGTTCTCCGTGCACTGAAAATTATCGCAACAAATGAATGTGTTATAATGGAGAACGGAATTTTGACACGCGAATTTTCATCCAACCTCGGCGTACGATTTTAGACTAACTGGTAACTGAGTAATGTCAATTTCTTTTTTTCGGCATGCATCCGCTGTTCTCAGTCTTTTTCCCGGTCCATGTGCTTTGTATTTGTGATCCCATCCCTGTCTCTTCTCTGTTATTTTTACCGTATTACCGGTAGCAACCAATTCAGACTTCCATTCTTTCAACGCCTTTTCGCCCGACCTTTTCCGCCCTTCTCCCTTTGGTCACAATTGTATATCTGTTCTCATTCTTAAATGAATTTATTCTCTTATTTTTGTTTTTCTGCCGGTGCCACGTTCCGCATTCATACATACACACTGTTTATGTTGCATTCTGTTCGAGTTTTCTGTGTGCTTTCTCTCTGGAAGCCTTTCTTCTGTCTCCCAGTACCTAATTGTTTTGGATATGGACAATTCGTTTTTCTCCTGGTACTTATTTATTTGGACGCTGCTTCAGCATGATTTCTGCGCTGGTGTTTAAAAACTCTTTTGCCGAATCCTGGTTGCGCTTTTCCCCAAGCGACTTGTGGCAGTTGCTTGAACCCTTTCAAATTCTTCCCAACCCAGAACATGGCTGTTGTGTCCTTACGAGTCTCCTATTCTAGTAGGCGCAGAGTGAATTTTAATGTTTTAGAAATCCGTTAGACTTTGTACTTTGGATTTTCCCGTGCATCATATTTTTAAGGCAGATTCAATCGGCCCTAAGTTGGACATCAGCCACGTTAACCGTGAATCCGTGCTTTGCATGGGGAGAAGAGTGCACCGCCTTTAATGGAATTCATCCACTAATCACGCTGTCGCTTGCCGTTCATGACGGATTTTCGTAAGATCTCAGTGCTATGTCTCTATAGACGCACGTCATCCACTCACTTTGCGGTGCTAATGGAAGGGCGGTTAGGGACAGGTCTACGAAAAAAATGAGGGGGCCCGGCACCGAGCACTGTGTTACAATTGCAGCAAATTTTGCTTGTGCGAGAGGCGTTTCTGCATTCAGCTCAAGGGTTCGGCCGGTTAGGATGTTGTGGCGAATTTCTTGCATGGAATCAACAACATCATAGCCCTGAGGCTTATGGAAAAGTTGAATTTAAGTAACCTTGTAGAGGACATCGGCGAATCCTATGAACACAGCATATGAAATTGGGCCCTCGTCGTGCACCTTCGATGAACCGTCCACAACGTTTTCACAATAGTTATGCGCAACCCCTCTGAGATGGAACACCGCTGGGAATTAGACAAGATGGCGTTTGAGCGCAGGCACTGGAAAAAAGCACTTTTCGGAATGCATTGGTATGCTTTTCACGTTGTTGAGACTGATTGATAGCTAAAGGGGAAGAGACAGCTGAATCTCTTAAAAGTGGTTGTGACCATTGCCTTCTTCTGACCCTTTGGAAAGCACAATATTGGCACATCGCTGGAAGGGGGAAGTGAAGATCGTTACCACGTCCGCCGTCTCCTTTAGGGTACAAGGATGAGTTAAGTCAGGTTCCATGGAGCAATAGAGGTTTTGGGTACGAAAGATTCGAGAATAAGTATTCGGTTCATTTTCACTTTTACTAGTGTGGAGCAAAAGTAGATGTGTAGAGTTCTTGGCCTGTAGCTGAAATGGTTGCACAAATGGAAATTAAAAGCTGCTGCGGTGGGAGAGATGTAAAGGGAGTTCCTCTGGGAGCCCTAAGGACCGGCTAAGTGTGACGTGCCGCTTTGGCATCGAATGCGTCGAAAGAAAATTACGTTGTTAGACCGAGTTTGCCTGCAGGCGGCCTACCTCACATTTATTCTATAATCTCTTCTCCTCGACTTCGATTTTACGGCTAGATCTGGAGCTTTTCGCCTTAATTGCCATAATTGTTCGGCAGTGTCTAGCAACCAGGTGCGCCTCTTCTCTCTTAGGGAGTCCCACTGTGCTTGGAGAGGACCGTCCTCTATTTCATGAGACACTCATTCTTAGGCGACACTGGCTAACTGCCCTTATAGGGAGTTCTTTGCAATTCTAAGCTTCGCTATTCAGAGGAGGTCTGTGTTCCATGATATTTAGGTCTGAATAAAGGGAGACATATATAGTCGAATTTAGTTCTTTCAAGTATCCGGAAAAGTAAAAAGTAGTAAGTCAGAGCGCGATCTGAAATTTGGCCGACCTATTTTCTCTGCATTTTATCCACGTTGCGTATATATTCCTACATGGGAAGTCTCGCTTTTGTTCAGTGAAGTTCCACAAGCCTTTCAAAATTTCAATTTTACATCGCTTTTACTGGTTTTTGGTCCGTTTTATCGTTCTAAGAAGTATTTCAACACCCTACCCAAAGCTGACGTTGTTAAACTCACTATCAGAACTGGCGGTCCACGATACGTGTCAAAATCACAAAAACCAACGAGTCGGTCACCCTGGTTTATGCATTCAGCCTTGGGCATCCAGTTATCGGTATTGACCCATTGCCATCGCTGCCCTCTAGATGTACAACGAAGGTCTACGATTGTGGCATTCGGGTGAAGCCTCACTCCGCGAGTCGCAAACTGTGCAGTCTAGCGCCAATGCGTAATCTACCAAACAACCAAACATCCTTCAGTACCGGCAGCTGCCTTTAACTAGGGTCAGTCAGATCAGCGCCCTGTGCACTCGAGTCATTGAGGAATACCTAAGCCAATGGGGGAAAAACTCAGGCATGTCCAAGAGTGTTTCCATTAAGCGGTCCTTTACTTACAGTGCTTGTTGGGGTCGGTAGCTGAAGCTGTTCACGATTCGATGCTCCTCAGACAGGCTTAGAAATTCTGCACCCTTGGCACATGTTTCCAGCAATTGTTGGTTCATCTCCCTACGGGAACATAGGTCAGTTGCGTTGTCAGACTTTTCCGCTTGCCTCCACTGTTCAACATTTGTTCCGTTGTGCAGTACCGTGACGCTGTTTGCCATGGAACTACCGAAAGGCCTCCAAAAGTTGCAAATGTAACCACGCACTAAAGTCGAATCCATCTCAAATGCTGTGGTCCATTTGTTGGATTTGAAACGCCTAGAACTGAACACGTAGCAGCGGTTGCAGGTTAATGTGAAGTTTTGCCGAGGGCGGCCTTTTTTGCCCAGCTGAGCCAGTAAACAGTATAAGATGGTATGGAAAGGATGGAGAGCAGAGGCGGAAGTTTTTCGAAATTAGGGAATTTGATAATAGCCTTGATTCATTTGATGGCATGTTGACAGTTTGGCAGACTCACATTGGGAACTGTTCAGTGGTTTATTACCTAAGCCAGTGTTAATCAAGGTATATCAACTACTGTTCAAAAAGGAAGTCAAGGCAAGTATAAGCGCGAATGTGCACAAAAGTGGGGCAACACAGGTGAAGCTGAATTTCAGGAACCACCGGTGGTGAGCACAGAAGGGGCTCCGTCATAAACTAGGATTCGAAATTACGTTCTTAGGCCTCCAATTTCACCTTGTGTCAGGTTAGTAAAGAGCTGGGAATCTTGTAGCTTTTCTAGCTGACCTATAAACTGAGTCGAATTTGACCGCAGAGAACTAGGGAGCTTGTTTCACAGTTTGGTTATGAATTTCGTCCTGATCGGTGATCGAGTCAGAGGAAGGTTGATCTACAAAATGGATACGACGCACTAACAGCAACATGTCCGGCATTCGTCGCAAAACGAACAACAGTATGGTAATAATTAAAGAAATGAGCGACGTTTGATTTGATACGAAGGAGGTTATATGGCTTAAGACCAAGAAACTCGTACCTGGTCCTGTAGCTTAGATTGGAGGACGTACCGAGAATGTTTATAGTGAACACCCATTGCAAATTGTCGGCGGCCATTCGATCAACCTTACGCAAACGCATTAAAATAATCGGGAACAGAAATAAACCAGGGACATCTCCGGCGCAGATCTGGGGCAAACATCCGTTGCTGCTGACGACCTAAAAGCGATCTAAATGTAAGATGGCTATGGCTACGGGAGTGGACTTCCCATTCCGTAGTTCTAATCTTGGCCAGAAGTCGGGAGTGGCAAATACGGTCATAATGCTTTGAAATGTCTGAAACGGTTATGGGCATGAAGCGGTGAATGTCAGCATTCAGAGCAAGTGAGTTTAAGAAGTGAAAGTGGCGACTGCGGGAAATTGTCCATAAGGTATTTCATCGCAGCTCACTTCAGTTGCGCCTGTAAAAGCATGCCACTCCACATTCTGCTTCATGTAGTATGAGAACAGCCATAGAATTTGTAAGCTTATTATACAACAGGTTTTCTTCGTTGCCAATGGGGTCTACCCAAACTAGTTTTCTTCCTGGATGGTTTTCGCTGCATCAACTTTCTAAGAAGCAGTCACGGGGAAACGAAACCAAGTGGATTGCACAATCTGAGGACCAACGGTGGGAACTCCCAACTTGTAACCGACAGACCGGGAAATTTCAGCTGGAAAACAAACATCGGTCCCGGCGTTTCAGTCGCACCCTACAGTGGGTATGATTCTTTTGGGCAGCATGTCCAGCCAACGGGTTCTTCCAGATCAAAATTTCGTTGGGGTGACTTCTAGAGGCCAAAATCTGTTAGTCGTCCACCTCATAAGGCGTCAGCCGCCATTCTCTAGCAGTTTTGTCAAACCCATCGCATGTTCTTTACCCGTCCTCCTTCACCAAACGAACCGAGGCAGTCCTCAATGTTAAATTTGTTGGTAACGGTATCCACCATGGCTTTTTAACTAAGCTGTCTGCCTTTTGCCTATGTCAATCGCAATGCACTATTCAAAGTAAACGGGTTATGAAACTGCAACAAACAAATGAGACGTGGTCGTGAACTTCACCGCTAGTCCGTCTATCTTGTTTCCATCCCGTTATAAGAAAGGCAGCGCACTTGTACTGATGCCCGGTGGCTTCATTCGCAGAAGATATTGCAACTTTATCCACTTGAAAGTGAAGCAGAAAGTTAATTAGTAGTATGGTTCAATCTGGCCCTTGAAAAGATCATCGTTGAACAGCGTTCCTTAAAGATTTACTGCGCACTCAAAAATTAAAAGAATTTTTCAGCTTTCTTGAAGTTCTGCACATGATGGCAAGAAAAACATCTCATAGCAAGCAGTGCCATTCTTTCCATATAGCCAAGGGTTTTGCAAAGCAAAATCATCATTACAAAATCTTTCTCTTAGGTTAAACAAAATTTGAAGCATATATGCTGTTATTCGCCAAGTCTTTGATCTGCGGTTGCCACGGCAGCGTCACCGGAAAACGATTCGGAAGGATTCTACTGCCCCTAAGCACTGCCTCCCGTACCGTGAGGCTACCCCCTGATTCGCCTCAGCGATCATGCATTACATCATGAAATTCTCCATTGCAAATGCATTTCGGTTTCCCCTCGATATTATTCCACCCTAGGGTGACGCATTAGACAGTTTTGGCAAATGGGTCACAGTATACAAACTGGTATCCTGCCCGCAGCGTAAGGGTTCTGACGACCACTCAGTCTTCGCTCCTGAGTGGAGTTTATCTTGGGTATGTCACGACCTAGCAGCGGGCCCGCTCTTTTGCTTTTCTAACTGAACTCGCCCACGTCGCGTGCGGCAATCTGGATCAAGTCGTGTCGACCGATTTTGAGATTCGCACCAATAGGCCGGCTGGCGCGAATGCATCCGTCTTCTCGACCTGCCCGAAGTTGTCCAAAAATCAATGTGCAGGTTCACTCGACCGGCAGCCATGGCCTGCAAGCCGCCCATCGTGTTCACTGCAAACAAAGTCGGAGTCCTTGAAAGATGGTGGATTTAGCAAACTGTTGAAATATGAACGCCGCATTTCACCCTCTCAACGAAAGCAAGCGCCATCACTAACCCGGCAGGCGTGACTACTAACACAGACTACGCCTAAGCGAGCTGGTTTCTGGGCTTTCAGCGAAACCGAGCGAACGACTGTTTTTTGAAGCTTCGTGGGCCAGCATTAATTTATCCCGGTAAAGCAATTCGCAGTGACTGTTTAGGCAGGTGCTTACATTGGCGCGGGATTTTATCCAGTGCCACTCATTCAAGAAAATAAAGCGGTCGTGGCATTTTTTGCCGTGCTCCAGCGTCTTTCCACTTAGGATTTTGGAAATTGGGACAACCAGACAATCTGTGTTCGATACAGAAGACTTTGCCTTCAGATGGACACGTGCGTTTACATGAAGTGTTATGTGTACTTGTCCAAGAATGCATTTGGCCACGATCTTTTGCAGCATACTGCTGCTATCTTGTTGACAACTTTGTTGGCCTGCCACCGTCCCGGGTTAGGAGGCCAAATTTATTAATCGCTGATCCAGCCTGTATGTGCAGGCCAGCTGTCAAGTCCTCAAAGTTGGCTTGTAACTTCCGGTTTTTCTGCTTAGCGGCAAATAACAGGGGACACTTTCCAATGTGTTCACTTCGTTCAGGTCAGATGTGCAGCCCGAACAGTCTAAGACCCGAGCACAGTTCAGCATCTTTATCACTAGATCCGACATCACCTGGAAGTCTCGTTTGATACCTATTGTCTTGGATACTGTGTCATCAGTCTGATTTCGGGCAACCTCAAAAGACTTTCCGAACAGGTCTTATTCATTTCTTTTCTCCCGTGCATTTATCGGACTCTTCTAACTTGGGGCATCCATCAGCAGTTTCATTTCCTCGTCCCAGACAATTCCATTCAAGGCGAAATTGTCTCCGCCTCGGCCGAATATTTTGTTCTCGGCGAAATGTTTTGGCTGTCTCATGAACTTCCACTAATGCTCTGGACGACCGTCAAACGTGGACAACTTCACCATGAGTAAGTCGAATAGCGATTGATCTGGAAGCATGAATTGCATCACCAGTGGGTGATTTTTACTATTTACTCGACTTCTGACCTCAGAACTAACTTCAACAGCAAATCTTTCCGCCTTTTGCTACCTGATTCTCTGAGCTCGGTCTGCTAATCAGAAAAAATATCTGCCCTTTTAATTTCGAAATCCCTTGCCTACAAGCTTTAACATTATTAATTTCAATATCACTGAGACAGGTGTCGGCACCGATAGGATTAGGGGATCAGAAAGACTCAAAGAAACCTAAAACGCAAAATTTCACCTGCCGGCTTTCTGGCCACGTTTTACTTTTGATCACTTGCCTGGCATTTAAAGTGTTCTTTCCTTCTAGGTTTATCAATATGATTATTGTGAGCAGTGGTTGAGCGATTTATAACCGAAGTCATCGTAAATAAAAACTGCAACTGACTTGTACATTCGACGAGACTGATTTCAAAATTAGTCAACTCGCGGGCACAAGTTGGCCCAAAATCTGCAGTTACAGAGACTCCAAGCGGTTGTCGTTTTCTCCGAAAAGAAACACCAACGTGGGTCATGCGGGTTCCAAAACATCAGGTGTCGGAATCTTGCGATGAGTGGGAACACTCAAAATTTCGAACAAACAAAAGCATGCATGAGATAAAGCATCTAGGTAACTTATGTGGGAGTGACCTCATGAAGCTCGATGCAAAAGATGCTTTTTGGAGTATTTTCCTTAGCCATGGGTAATAATGTCTGCTACCAGGTTTACGATCTCAGCTGCCTTTCTGCTCATAAATGGTCGTTTTGAGATCAGGTTTTGAGATCATCTTTGACTTGTATTGCCCTGTATTGTGCTGACCCTTGCCTGAGAAGGATAATGTCGCATTGCGGTCATATATCCTGGGGGTAAAAATTAAAATAGGACAAATTTTCTGTTATCACTTTGTAAAAATCCAAAAAAAATTCGTTGAGGACTAATCATCGTCTATTATGATAGGTTGCTCGAGAAGCCAGCGAAAACGCGGCCACAATCTGTAAAATTCGTGCCAAAAGCGGTACAGTGTAGTTAATTGAAAATGATTCTAGAGGGTGTCGAACGAAAAGCGGATTATATAGAAATATGAGAGAACATGCAGTATGCCGACGAGGACTCTGATTAGGCAGACATGTTGTGTCTCTCAGAGCGACGGTCATTTACTCCATATGAACCCATAAGTCACACCGGGCATGCCCGGCCATCTATGGGGACCAAGCCAAGCTTTACGTCCTCAATCATCTTATTGGAACCACATCGAGACCGGCAAAACCCAAAGCACCAACCTGGAGGTCCCCAGAAAAAGGCAAAGATGAAAATTTGCCAAAAGACTAGATGAGGATATCCGTCAGATAACGCAGATAAAGTCTTGGATGTAAGTCCCTTGGGCACAACCCATATCGATGGCTAGGGCCTACGATACCCGGGATGAAAACCCTTTTAACCTACACGGATCAGATTCTGCACACTGAGAACGGCGAGCCTAGAAGAGAATCAGGGACGAATTGCTTTATTTGGTCGAAGCGGGTTTGGTGGGGGCAGATGCGATCTCAGGGAAATTGGGGGTAAACGCCAACAAAACCCATTCCATTCAGATAACCACTAACCAGGCATTCTGCAGTTTCTGAAGAATTCAAGGAACTGAGGAGAGAAGATGAGTAGCACAAGCAAATAGATGGTCAAATAGTTGTGTACGATCAAAATTGGGATTTACAAATGAAAGGAGATTAGGAAACTTTTACGTGAAGATCAGTCATAGTGGTGATTGCACAACCTTTGGTCTGCTGCACTTCGCCGTCGCCCAGTTCAAAGTGGGCCTTTTTGAGGTAGTATCTGCAGCATTACCGCAGCCGACAGCTCCTTGCAAAGCATAAAAATAATTCCAGAGGACTCGGCGGCCATTCGATTAGTTCTAACGTAAATTTGATCTTGCCTTGTGCATGCTTTTTGAATGTCGAGAAATATACTCATAATTATTATTGTTATTAAATGTCTCTTCCGGAATACCTAGCAGAGTCAGTGGAACATAATAAGATGAAATGGCCTCAAATGCTTGACGGGCCATGCGCGCCAAGGTGTAGTACCACAAGCGGATGGCTGTGATATTTTTGAGATTTCTCACCAGAAACACGTCTACCTCGCCCTCAACACTGCCGATGCCTGCCCGCGGCCGTGTTTGATGAGTTTGGACCTACCTTATGCACGACCAACCACTTTTATGGTGGCCATTCTCTTATCCCCAAAGCAGTTGCGCGCCCTGTAGCGGACAACTGTGTCCTAAGAATGACAGCAAAGGCCGTCACGTGCTGTTCAACATTCAAAATATAGGCTTTCGACCATAGAAAGTCGTTTGCCCAAGTATCGACCTCCTGTTATTGCTAGTCCTATCATTCTGAGCCCCACGTGGCTGCGGTTTGTTGGGCCCAAAGCATTTGTAATGAATCCACATGCAAGTGAAATGATGCAACTCAGTACAGTCACGCGCGGACCTGCCCAAAAACTTGAAAAGAAAAGCCGTGGCGAAAAGCGGTCATGAAAGTCAATTGGACGGGATGTATCTCACCGACTGGGATGTTACCAACTTCGCATAAAATTGACCCGTGAATAAAGATAAAAATTTTCCCATCTGTTGTGATCTTCGTAAGCAAACTTCGAGTAAGGTTTGGCCAAAGTTGAATAAGAGATTGAAACCACAATTGATTCGGAAAACTTGCGATATTAAATTATACACTTAATTGGCGCGCAAATCCAAACGGGTGATAGTTATGTAATCTCAGCGACTCAAAACAAAAGCTTACGTCATTCTCCGAAAATATAAAGGTATTTCACGCTTGTTCCAACTCAGTAAGTATTAGGATCGTGCGGTGCGTGTGAACAAACAAAGCTTCGGGCCAAAATGTTCATGAAAAAGCACAAAAATCACTATTGCGGCTGTGGTTTTATGATTTTTGGCCTAAAGGTTCTATTTAAGGGATATTCCTCGGCCACGCGTCACAGTTATCCCGTTGTGTTCATTTGCGTAGCTCGGGTGGAAGATAATTCAATGTTCATTGGTAATTCCTTGGACATCCAGAAACTCCAAGCCGCACAGTCAGCTGCTATAAACGCAGCATTCTTAGCTTCTTACGGGATAAGCTTGGTACTTTTTGTCAACGAGGCAGGTTACTTTTGACTAAAATTTCAGTATTGTTCTGAATCTTTGCTGTGGAGTTCCATAGCTTGTTGCGTTTTCACAGACGTTGCCTTATTGGAACTTAGCTATCAATTTTCAAACATAAGCTCACCGAAATCATTTCGCTGCATCGACTGAAGTTGCTGTGTTCGTCAGTAGACGTACCTGATTACCTGTTTACATATTCTCCACTCGTTCTGAGCCCACAGATTTCAAAGTTCATCAACAGTTCTACGCTACCTAATGAAATAAGCGCACCTAAATTTGGTCACCAATTTTCCATTTTGACAAAAACATTCTCGGTAAAAATGACGAGTACTTCCTTGAATGAACACATTTTTTCCCGACCAAGAAGAAGGGTGACTCGAAAATGAAAATTCACTTGGCTAAAATTCATGAAGCCCCTAGGATTAAACCCTTGCTGTTGCCCGACGTCAACGAGTTTGATATGAAAAAACTAGCTGACATGAGCAGAAAATCGGTGACATTTGCAAAAAACCACAGCCGATCGAGATTATCGGAGCACTACTGATTCCCGCGCTAAAAATCCTGGGGCCTGCGGAGTACTCCAGCTCTCAGTGCCTAGACGAAACGTGTAGTTTCTTGGACTCCATCAGAACTGACTTTTGCCAACGAATGAAGACCGAGAAGAGGCTAAAGTACTTCACGTTCCTTTCCATTTGCCCTAGATATGTTGATCCAAAGCCTTTTTTCGTTGTCTCATGCTATGGCCCCAGCCAAAAGTTGTAAAACTGTTGCACTTCAGTCCAACTTGAAACACAACCCAGTCAATGCTTTGCCCGAGAGACCAACCATATCGATTTGGACTGGTCCCAATCCTGCCCTTCATACATCAGCATTCTCTGCTACACTCGATTTAAGTGTCTCTTTATGTCTGGTTAAACTTTGATTTCATTGCCCGAAGACGCATTGTCAAGACCCTACGTCCTCGTCACCCATGTCAGTCTTGGCCCTTTGAGGGAAAACCAATATCCACTCCAAAGCGCGTTGTGCTGGTCTGGAGAAGCCACAAAGCGGCCGATCCATTTGTCCGGAAGCAAAACTTCTACGCCAGAGCTGTCCTCCCCCACTTCCCGTCCCTCTACCTCCAGAACCAACCCCCAAACCAAACCCTGCATTCATTAGGCAGGACACCCAATAGCAAGAGTTCACCTTCGTACCTCTCCAGAGAGGAATCCTAGTGTGACAACCATCATTGGCCTCCTCCGAACATCTGACTCTAGTCCTACTGATCATGCACGTCCTATTGATTATCGCGGGACTACCGAGACACTGAGTGAACAACCGGGCTCATAACTTCCATTTACGAACTGCTAATATGCCCCTGAGAGTAGATCCTTCTATTCTATCACCAGCCCCCTTGACCGTTCGACTAAAATAGTTTTAGCTTTCATGCATTGGCAGCCTTCTTTGAGCTATCAGTCTAACTTCATTTTGCACCTCCAATTAAAATATGTCCCAAAACAAAACGATGCCAAATGCTTACGCAATACATCAACATCCCCAAGTTCTTCCATTGCTTATGACCTCTTACCCGGGACCAATCACCTTTATACTGTGTCTATCGCTCACCCTGCAGTTTCAAAGATCTCTTAAACCACCACTCCTTTGGTCATAATCGAAAACTTAGCGTTGTTTTACTCAACGTTTTTTACATTTTTCTGTTTCTGTTTTTACCGGCGTACTCCGGTTTTTTGACCGCAAATCGTCCCTTAGCTTACATTGTGCATTTCATTTCCATGATGTCTGAAGCCTATTTCTGCTCGCTATCGCCGGCAGATGCTCCCAGAGCAGCTAACCACGACCACTGTAACTAACACTTTTTATATGTCTGTTTGTCACTTGCGGGCGCCCACAAACTTTTGTCCCAGCAGCCTTTTATCCTTGACGCCAATGCCCCAGCTATACTTGGTTTTTTATAATATATAATGCATTGGTATATTTCTTGGATGTTTCGAGATGCGTGCTTGCTTGCGTGATCTAATGTTACAAGGGTATTGGTAGTCACACTAAAAAGTCAAGCAAACATTGGGGCACAAAATGGAAAGAAATAGCAAAAGTGGCATACCAAAAAGAACATGGGGTTCATATGCACCAATGACGCATATCGCAAGTGCAGAGTGCAAGTGGACTATGGTGTTGTGCGTGGAGGTGTCTGCGGTATTCGGATTTAACGAGTCTACAAAATGGACATGAATGGTAAATTGTCGTGAAGAAAGTTTTCAAAGGCCATGAGTCTACGAGAGAAGCTTGTCAACAAACCAAAACAGATGGCGGGAAGATTACTGGTGGCCAATATTTACCCTGTATGAAAATGGATATGAAAAAGTACGTGGGGCATTTTGCCATGGATCCTGGAGCCAAAAAATAGTCAAAAGCCTGTTAAAACTGCGGACGCACGAAGAACACTGGTGAGGAATTTTTTCTAGCCATTGTTGGAAGACATGAAGGATGAAAACGTCGTCTGCATTGAAGAATGGTTATTTACATGATATATCTGGCGCCGGTGAGCCGCTGTAAAAAGAAAACGGATTTCTTTGCCCTTATGTCTGCGTTTGGAGGCTTACCTGATGGCATTTTTGGTATGGTGATAGCCGAGATTGAAGAGGGGAAAATTGGGGTGATGTTCCAGATAGATAATCGTAGCGACAATTGGAGCAGGGATCTAAGTGTGGATGGACTCGTTGCGATTGGAAGTCAAAGTGGTGGGCATGTTAACCACTGGCGGGTAGCTCCAGCAGTAAATCTGTGCAATTGCGAGGACTTGTCCGCTCAAGGAATCGCAGGCTTTGTGGGTTACATTATGTGGCCTCGATATCAAGAAAGACTTGCAACGGGATGATCAGCCTACGTTGGTAAATCATGTTGGTTAGAATCAATGTCCACTTCATCGCAGTCGTGGAGCAGGTTGCATTTTCCGTCCCGGGATAGTTGATCTGAGCCTTGGGTCAGCTTGCTCTCACGGTGTGTTGAGACGTGCGAGGATGGGGCCATAAACTGGGTGGTAGACCCTTGGCGAGGCACGAGTGCAAACGCACATAACTGCAGCGGAAAAAGAAAGAGATGGCAGTCTGGAGGCATTCCAGCTGAGGGTTATGGTGCGTGCAATTATAACAAGGAGAAGTGGTGAATGTTATGTAGAATGAGGTATAAGTTGATGCCAAACTTTGCGCTTGGAATGGTCTAATTGGTAAATGCATGCAAAAGAAAGGGTTCATATGGATATTAGTTTGGGAGTAAGTGAGAATGAGATATGAGTACATGTTTTTATATGCCTTGCTACATACGCACTATACAAGCTAGAAGTTAGATAAGAAACTGCGCTGACTTGTTTCGATGACTGTTTTCTGCCTATACCTACAGTGATTTGTACCTGTGGAAACTACTGGGAATAAAAAATGGCTAGACTTTGTTCAGTAGGTTCAGATATGACTTTGAGCGTTGTGTTTATACAGTACCCTAGGCTCGACTAATTGGCTCTTACTATTAGAATGTAAGGGTCGTACAAGTTCGACAAATTTTGTAGGGTTATTGGTTTCGTAATTTCTTTTTTAAAGGTAATGGAGGCAGCAGAAATCAGCCTTATATTTTGGGGTAGTTTATTCCACAGTCAGGAATATTTGATGTTGAATGAGTTCCATTTACATTCACTACCTGCATTCCAGAGGCCAAATAAGAGGAGAACCAAACCACCAGGGGTTGCTATACCGTAGCTTTTGACTTTCTTAAGGAGCTTCCGATGGAATACGCCATCAAAAGCCTTTGCCATATCTAAGAAAATCACAGCTGCCGACTTTCTGTCGTTGGCAGCCTTCGTCACTATGTTCAAGAAATCAGTCATGCACGTATAACACGATTTACTTTGAAGGAAACCTTGTTGGCCTGCTTTAATGAGGTCATGATCTAATAAGTAAATTAATAACTTACTTTTTTGTGCTTTCTATAATGCGAGAGACAACTGGGGTGTGAGTGATGCAGCTCAAATTGGAAGGCTCTTGCTTTGAACCGTTTTTGTTAACTGGATCAATGACCAAAGTTTTCCGTTGGTGGGGAAAATGCCACAATTTAAGGAAAGATTAAATGGATTAAACAAAATATAGGGACGTCTTCACCCCCAAATTTGAAGAGGGTTAGGGGAAAGTAATCAGGTCCAACGTGGAAAGATGGTCTAATATCAACTGGTTGGAAAGAGAATCTTCGAGGGGATGCAGAGGAGACTGGTGCATGTCCGGTGCAATGGTGTTGTCATAGAGGCGGCGAAATAATCACTGAACAACTCTGAAATCATTAGAGGGTCATTTGCGCACGTGCCTCTGAAAATGACAGAGGTGATGTGCGTACTAGGTAGGGAGTTGTGAGTTTTCTGTAGTTTAGCTAGTGCCGCAGTCTTGTTGTTAGAGTGTAGCGCTTGAAGTTTCTTCTTTCGAAGAGAATCGAGAATTATCTTAATCTCCTCAGAGAGACGGTTCATTTGCAATATCAGAGCAAAATATTTTTCTTTTGAATCTCGTTTGTATTAGGGAAATGTTTTGAGGCGGTCCAGGGTACTCAACCCTTTGGGGATTGTGCCACACTTGGTTGGATTGATTAGATCAGAGCATACACTTACAGTTGCGTAAAATTGTTTAGTGGCCAGTTTGGGATCCACCGATAGCAAGAAACGATCCCAATTTTGGCTGCAAATTATGGAGAGAAAATGGCTCCATGAGGCTCTGTGCTACGGTTTGGTAGAGGCTGAGGAGGAGATAAAGGACGTCGAAACTTAGAACCTGCAAACAATTTGGGAAAGGTCAAATCCGAGTAATTTGTTGTCTATGGATGTGCGCACCCGTGTTAGACCATTGATGAAGATAAGATCTAGAATACTGTCGGCTCTTGTGGGTAAGAGAACGTGCTGTGTCCTCCCACCTAGTTGTAAAACGGGAAAAAATGCAGTAAGGTATTTTGGGGAGGAGAACGAAGGCCAACAAATCTCTGGGGCGTCGAAGTCCCTCACTACTAGTTTGGGGCCTTGAAGGTCGGCGGCCGCGTTAAGCGCGTCAATTGGCGATAAGAACTCTGACTGATGCGTACTAGGGGGACGGTAGATGCAGCTGATCAGTAAGTCCTGATGCCCGATAGCCACAGTCAGCCAGATAGAATCTTTCAGGTCATTAAAGGTAGGGCGATTGTTTATAAACTTTCAGTCCTTAGTGAATGAAAATCAGTCCGTTCGTAAATTTTTTACTGAAATAAATTCCGACAGAGTTTTTATCATTGAGACGTGCATTGCTGACTTAGCTCTATTGCATACACCAATATTTCGGAAGCAGGCTTACTGACGGTGGCGGCTCTTCATTTTATGTTTGAAACAGAGGTACTCTGCAGCCCCATGTAAATTACAGTTCTCAGTTCCGCCCATAATTCCATTTGGGTGATTCTCCCGCCGACCAATTTATTTTTTTTTCTTGGATGCATTCATCAACCCACCATGGCTGGCTTCGGTTTTATACCGATTATCCACTGTTTTATTTATCTAGCCCAACATTCTTCCCACTTTAAATCCTGGGCCGTTGACTCTAACGCTCCTGATGTTGGCTGATTTGCTCTCATCGCCTCTTGCCACCAACTTGACTTCGTTTCTCGTATCCGAACAAGACCTCGAACTTCACAGGTTACATCACCAACCGTGAATAATGTCCTCTATTTGGGGTATAATTTCGATACTTTTAGCGTCAAGAATGAAAGGCCTGGCCATTTTCCTGGCAGAATTTTCGCTCGCAACTCTCCCGCTTCGTCAACCTCGAAGTACAACCTAAACAATAAACCATATCTTTAATTAAACTGGGGCCGCCTTGTGTGCACCATTGGCCCAATAACTCCTTTTTAGAGCACAACCATTAACGGGCAGCTAATCCATTGCACTCAAAACTACTTGATAGTTTAGCACTGATTACTGAAACTAGAATCCTCATGCAGCTTTCACTTAGCTCCGTCAGAAACCGTTTCCAAAACGTACTAGACCTTTGTGCTGCCTTCTACAAAACCAGCGATTTATCTCTTCTAATAGGGCCCCATCACTTATCGCCGAGAGATTCCAGCCCCAAACACCCCGAAAAGTTCTTTCAAACTCTCCTGGTTATCTAGGCACACGAATGGCAACAATTTCACCCACCTCCAGTTAAACCTAGATAGTTACCGCCGAATCTGTTCTCCAAGCGCAATAGCTAGTGCTCGAAATTCGTTATTTTCGAAGTTTGCGGCAGATGAATCCTGTTTTGACTCATCGTTTATGCATCACAGCAGTGAAACTGTGCTGTCTAACGTCAAATTTTAGCTTCATGGATAAGCTCCTATGAGTCTAAAGATGAAACCATTTTTGCGAACTGGCGCGGCAACGTCAATCCAAATTTTCGCATTGACGGTAACGATATCGCAACGTCGTTATTCAACACCTTAAACTTATTGTTTAAGCCTTCCGTGTGCTCATCTCAAGGGAAGAAATCGGTCACCCTCCCCAAAAAGGCAGAAACATCTGAGGACATGGCTCTTTTTACTGAGGCCCCATCCAACTATCCATCATTTTCTCCACATTTGTGGGACGACTAATAAAGCGGCGTTTGCTGGGTCCTCTTTATTTTTATCCTACTCTATTCAAGTTGGTCTGCAAGGCTCCTTAAAACCTCGTTCAGCGACAACCTCCTACCGTGAATTTATCAATTTCGTTACTATGGCAAGCAGTGCCAAGAGAGCACTTGTTATCAATTATCTTACGACAAAGCCACCCGACTGCGTGTCTCATTCCCTACCTCTAACCAGGGTTTAGCTGCCGAATACTGAGAATCTTTTTGTTGTGGTTCAACTCCTGTCCTTACAGCCGTCACCAAGTAGTTCTTGTGGAAGGTGAGTTTTTGCATCTCTCAGAATAACCAGTGGCATCGTTCTTGGGAGCGTACTTGGCCTCCTCTTATTTTGGCCTTCAGTTAACAGCTATTCTGTTGCTGTAAAGCCTCCGTGACAGTTACTGAAGAAAAAACCACCGCACAATACGCACTGTAAGTTTATTATTCCCTTACAGAATAAAAACGAGTTGAAATAGATGTCACTACTCTCTTGTTCTAACACTGTCAATTCTGCTTTTCTTTCATTTTTATGTGACTCAGCGTCTTACTCTGGATCACAGGAGTAGCGGCAACCCGATCAAAGTTGCAACATATGCGGTAATACCTACCTCTTCGTAAAATTGGCTGTGAATGCCTTGGCTGGGAATCGCAAATGAAAATTGCCTTTGGGCGAAAACTCTGCTGGATGTTTCTATGATAGAACGACCCTGTCATGATGTTCTGGCGTAAATTTCATCCCTGCCCCATGCCTCATTAGATGCAATGGCATACCAATTACTTCGCAATTCGTCCGACAGTTGGTTGCTTTCTATGATATCTTGATTGGCTTCACCGCTTTCTTAACATGGATAGGTAGAATTGCCGGAGAATTTGCTAAATCCAACTCGTTCTAAGCCCAAGATTTTATTTTATTTATTGTGAATGAAACAGACATCAACCAGTGGTATCGTAAATTGGTCCCCCCTTTTCAATACGTTCACCCTTTTCCTCCTTGTTTGTCCACTTTAACCGTCAGCTCACACACATTCCAGACCGTATACGTTTTCTTCCCTCCCATTTCCAGGCTTCGCATGTATTCGCTGCCTAATTTTAATTCATATCCACTTGCTGGCTTTAGAACATACAGTCCAAGCATACCAATCACGCTGCCACCGCCCAATAGTACTCAACTCGTTCTAATACAACCACGCCGTTCGACGATGGCCAAGCCGCCATCAGTTAACCATCTCCAAAGATATCGCGAAATTTCAATCAAAATGCGACCCGGTCTGCCTTCCCCTCGGAACTCAAGCTCGCGGGTAGGCCCTTAGCAAATAACAAAAGGCCTCCATACCACACCCCATACATTGTCTTAAACCTCGGTTCTGAAGTCACTGGGCCCGCCTCACTCTCGACCTATTCACGGACTTCAACAGAATCAACACCCCAGACCTCAGACGCACCAGTGAGCAGAACAGAATTTGTTGTGCTATTAACCTGTGACACACAAACCAATCTTAATTATTTGCATCTTGCACGGGCTCTGCTGTTTGTCTGCGCATTTGGGCAGGCTCAAAAACGCGTCCTCAACATAAAACTGGTCATGGTCGCCAACCTGCGCATTTACGAAATTAAAACCCCACATCATTCACATATTCATCACATACATTCTCTTTCCATACCAGTTTACAGAATCTAAATGTCTTACCCCAAACATTCGGGGTCCCCATTTTCCTTCGCTTTTTACATTTCTCCATGTCTCACCATTTTCCGTCTACTTTTCTCTTCGTATTACGCCTTTAATCAAAAATGGTCTTTTCTTATTGCTTTTGACTGTAACTTCTCCTTATCACACTAACTTGTCCCTTCTCTATGTTATTGGCCTTTGGAGCTATCTTATAAAGCACTTCCACTTCCGTCCCACCCTCCTGAGCTTTGATGCATCTAAGCAAGTTATGCATATGCACTTGTCGCCGTATTGAGCTGGTGCAGCTTTTTACTTTCCTAGAAAAACAATGTTCCTCGCTTATATTTTTGCAGAGTGGAATCACGATTCTTTATCTATTTGCATCTAAAGTATTCTCGACAATATTTGGTCCTGCTCTCCACGTATGCTTTGTTTTTATATTTCGATCGTGCCTCAGCCCATGCTTCTTGTAAACTGAGAAGTATGCATATCATCATTACTGCCTAGCAAACTGAGTGGAAAGAAGCGTTTAAAGCCGGAAATGCCGTTTTTTAGGTAGAGAACGTTGTTAGCCACCTATTTTCCTTATAATGGAAAGGTTGAAGTTCTAGCGCTGTTTCCTTTGCTGTGTTGCTTGGGTCGCCGGGACAGAATGTGCATGTCAGTTTTTTACAACCAACAAAGAAGCATTTGGTTGTCTAGTCGACACATTAAATGGGTTGTTTGTGTACGGAATAATGTGCGGGGCCGGCACATTCTTTTAAATCACCCGGTTAGTTACAACCGCGTTGTTACTCTTATGGTCCGGCATCTTAGGGTTAAGTAGGGCGCCAGTCAATAAAAATGGTGAAAGATACCATAAATCTTCAATTTTTATAATAGATGGTTGTGAGGTTCCCGGCCGAGTACCTGTCATATTCAACCAAACAGTTATCATGGCTTCACCTTGGTCGGCAGCCATGGTGAAACGTTTCACGAGTCTGTGAAACAGGGTGAACAGGGTCCTTACTAGAGAAAGCCATACTGACCTTCGTGAACCAGGCTGTTGCTGAATAGGTGATGAATGATTCTGAAGATGTCGGAGGCGAGACGGATCGTTCTACAATCAGCTGGATCAAGCCCAGACCGCTTCTTCTAGAACGACACAGTCATGGAGGCTTTCCACCCCAGAAGATGCCAGCTATACTTCATTGACAGGTTAAATAGCTTCGATTTAAGGGCCAGTGCATTTGGTCCTCTCACCCTAAAGTTTCGCAGAACATTGGGTCCGGCTTTGGGTGACAGGATTCTTTCATAATTTCAAGCTGGGAACGTCCATTGAACAGAGACTTGCATGTCCAGAATGTGAGCAAATTGTTTTAAAAGGAAGATGTAAAGAATGAGCAAAAGTGCCCAACTGGCGATCAGGAAAGCTACTCTCACATGGGATGGAGGTAATCTTGAGAAAACTCCGGGGTTCTTTGCGCGCTTTGGCTTGGAAAGGATCATCCGTTTGCTGGAATTACTAATGGAACTTACCCTCCGCTGATATGGTACACTGTGAGAGTGATGCTGTTGAATGGCGGCCACCTAGTTAAACCCGAGGCACTAGCAAGAAGAATTTAATTTTAATAAATGTTTGTTGTAGTCCGCGCAGTTTGAACTAAAGTTAGATTATCTTGCTGCCTATTGACCTCCCGAGGGCACGTATTTGGATCAATCAGGCACCCTCCGAAGGCGGCCTAAAGCTGATCTTCCGCTTTCCGGGATTATCTTGATAAAAAGGAATTATACGGCTGAGTAAAAACTGGTTGTGGGGAGGCATTTTACCAGTTTTATATAAGCTTCCATGGTAGGATATTCAGAAATGAGCTTTGGAGGTCATGGAGGACGAAAAAACCCCGGAGGTTAACCACTCCCAGACAAGGTTCCCCCAACCATGTTTTAAGCCTCAGAAAATTATTGGATCATGAGCACTACGCATCTGGTTGAAAAGGCGGTGCGTTTTTTCTCCTTAGTCTGGTCTCACATCGCTTACAAAGGGTAGCAGGTTCCGAGAACAGAAAAGCGAGGAAAATTGTGCCTCAGGAGCGTGGAAGCACCCGACAAATAAATTCTGACCGGTGGGCATTCAAATTATTGTTTCATGGTTCTGCTTTGGGCATATAACCATCTAAATTGCGGAATGCGCGGCGGTACATCCAGCATGATAGCACATTTTGGTGGTTAAGATTTATGTTTGGCAAAACAGGGTTTCCCATTTGCGTTCATTATAGTAAAGTACTTCGATCGCATATCAACTAGGCCTCTGATTGGCTTTAGGTAATGCGGCTTTTCCGTTTCGTCGGGATATTGTCCTTAACACGAAGAAAATCAATGTTACGTTTCTTTACCCATCCCGAGCCACATGCAGTTTGCATGACTGCACCGTATGGTAGCAAACGTGAAGAGAAACCAACACCCACGCTTGCACAGGTTGGTAATGCGACCAGCTAAATAGTAGTACAAGTGATAGGCTACATTTCACTCAAAGGTATTCAGTGGTATTGAATGGCGCTCTGAGAAGTCGGGTCTAGGAAGCCGTCGAACATCTTGGCTTAAGGGCTGCAGGTTGCCTCATGTGCGTAACGAGCAAGTTGTCGGCTGCCATGCCGGACTTGTTTGTTGATGTGCTGATGCTGGCTAATATATTAGCTGTACTTTGCTTCACTCGAATTTTCCTTTCTTGTTAATTGGCGCAGATAGCGACGCAAGCAAGTCCTGTGAAACAGAATTGCCCTAAGGTCGGCGAACTGAATGACTATCGAACGCAGGACTAGTCTTCCAGCAGCGGAGGAACTTTTTACGTATTAACGCTAACAACAAATGGAATTGAATACGAAGTGTAATGGCCTCATGAACAAGAAGAGACGAAAGAATGCGCAGGAAACCGATGAAAGATGATAACTGAAGGCATTACACGTATATTCTAGCAATTAATATAGTGAATGCGAAAACAAAGGATGTTATGCGTTGGATGATTGCTATAAGGTGATGGGTGCGAGTGGATGCAAGGAAAGGCAGCTTTTTCATTGACAGAGAAACTCGAATGAAGACGGCTTTGCTATAAGTACTTTTGACTGCTTAGAATTTTGGCTGCGAGTTGGAAGAAAAATTGCGTGCACCGGTCAAAGGAGAGCAAGACCAGGCCGAGACAGTATTTCGTCCGAAAACGTCACCAAATTGATAACCAATAATAACGGCTCCAAAAGGAAGATAGGCAGCACGCAAAAGTAAGAAAAAGACAGATGTATGTGCTGAATGTTTGAATAATTCAGATATTAATAAGTTTTCCTGGAACGAATTCGTTTTGCCGTGTGGCTCCATAGGAGCTTTGTGGAGAGGCAGGAAGAGGCTGGTACATGAAACTGTACAAAGGAATAAAAGTGCGCTAGAACAAAAAAGCTAAGAGCAATGCTAACAGACTGCTGGGACCGAACCTGAAAATGCCCCTTCGGGGGTGAACGCAGGAGGTCTGATCCGCCCTCCTAGCGGCACCCGTTTATCGCTGCAGCCGAGCTGCCCACAAGATATGGGCCCGCCAAAGCGATTATTCTGACCACATTGAGCACCAAGGAAATTAGAGACAAAGTGGAGTCTATATAGGCAGCCTTTTGAACGACAGCCAAACAGATGGTCGATGTTGAATGTAGGGGTTCCGGCTGAGCCGTATGTTGTCAACAGCCTTATTCTTGCAGTCCTAAACAAGAATCAGAGGGCGGATCTTTAAGTCATGTTTATTGAAAAATATCTTTGGAAGACGCGACAGCAGGAATTCGTTCAGCCACTAGCTGCAGAACACAGACCAACTGGTTCTTGATCATCCGCTTCCCTGGGAGGGGTTGATCAGGAGGGGTACCCTGGGTATCGTTCAGGTGAAAGCATATGATAACAACCGATAATCACAAGACTCAAACTAGATGCCCTGTTAAAAAAAGCCAGCAGACTGGTTCATATGGTAACTTGCTAGCCATAAATATGCAATAAGCCAGCGTGCGCTGACAACAACAACCTGGTCTGCGAAGTGCGCAGACCGACGGAACGAGTTACTTGAAATTAATAATCAGATAGTGAAGCCTAGAGCGGGTAGTAGGATGAACTGATGGCAGATCAAAACTTCAAAATTTGGGAATATTAAATTGGCGACATCTGTGGAAATATTATTCAGTTTAGTGCGTTTGTGGTCTGTAAGACATTTATTGATTTTCCGCTGGAATTTCTGAAAAGAACCGGGGAACGATATGCAGTGGTGACATACATAAATAAAATGAAAATGCAATCATGGCCTCTTAAATCATATAAAAGACTCTGTCCAAAAATCATCATAAATCATTAGGACAGGTTGATCAGGATTTCCTCTGAAACCCGGTTAAGGTGTGCCAAAATTAGTACTAAATACGGGACAGTCGAGTTCTCGTAGGTACTGATTCTGGAGAGTAAGGAAATAAATACGGATCGTGTAGAAATATGGGGGCATCACATTGAAAGATCGTTGCGCAGAGGATGCGTGGGGCAAGAAAGAATTTCGTCAGTAAATATTGGGCCTGCTCGCAAGTGCTAATCACAAAGATTAGGAGAGAATTCAGTCTGTGATACAAAGAAAACCCAGACAGAAAGTAATGATTTACGGCGAAGAACTTTAGTCTTTTGAAAGTGAACCTGGAAATTTACCAGGGGAACAGTGTAGAAGGATTGGAAAAACCCAGTGTTATACAAATCGAGAAATGGTCTTTTGTTTCACCTTGTAGTATCAAAGCTTCCTGATTTGAAATGACAACCGTCGGAGAGTTTTTACACGGGTAGAAATGGGAGTAGTCCGCCCCACGTTTTCATCAACAGTGCCCCCTAGATATTTGACAGAATCCAGGTGAGTGTTTTTAAATTGATGGAAGACGTTTCAGATTGGTGGGCTTGCTAAGGGAGAAAGAATAGACATTCGAAACATTCAAATGTATTAAGATTTAAACCAGCTCGCACAGAGGAATCCTAAACGGAGAATAGGTTGTTGGAAAATCTGCGAAACGGCGATGTTCGATACGGCAGCATCAACAGCATACGGAAAAAGGTGACATGGTGGACTAGTTGGTTATTCGGTTGTGTAAGTGGACAAGAAAAACGGCGAAAGAAAAAAATTGTGGCACCCGGAGTCGTTAATGAAAGGCATTTAACTTTTAAAATCTATTCGTTGGCATCGGGTTTGGGTAAAATATATTCAGAGGGCCATGCTGATAATGGCATGGGCACCTAACAGTTTCCAGCACGCGACGTAGGAGAAAACAAGAGACAGAATTCAATGACCCGGAATGGGAGAGAAACATGCAAGGGAAGGATTGCATTGTTGAATTCGGAGAGTGAAAAGCATGTTGAATAAGAGAAATGAGCGCGCTCAAAGCAGACATGTTAGGTTTATAGGCAAACTGAAAAGGTTCATCAAGAGGATACACAGAAAAACGCAGGCGCTTAAGTGTAGCGCGCTCCGTCAGTTTAAGACCGAGAGATGTTAAGGCGATGAGAGAAAATGTTTTGCTAGAGTAATAGAACTGCTAGGTTTTTGGACGGGAATGATAATGAAGGATCTCCGACGGTCAGGAATGGAAGACGAGGTTGATGATGAGTTAATCGGAGGAATAAATGCATCGATTGAAATCACAGCACCATGCTTTCAAAGAGCTGAAGACAGACTGTCAGGGCTAACCTCTGTGGTAGATTTAGTGGGGCGGAGAGGGTCGAGGACCTCATCCACAGAGAAACTTGTAACTGTCATATCATCACTTTGACCAAATATGGTCGAGGTATAAGTGTAAGGATGGATGAAGGCACGATTGACGCTGCCGAAATCTGCAGAACATTCAGTGTGTTTGTTTTTCTTCCTACATAACGGTTAATTGCCTTGTCATAGAAAACGATTGTTGTTACGACTCAACAGTTGACCGGCGAACGTCATGTCGGTGCATTCGAATTCAGCTTCTATTAGGTTGAAAATATACGGCACCTTTAAGCTATTACTGGATTTGTAGAAGCGCTTCTTGCGTCCTCTTCGATATTTCAGTTTCTAAATTGAGATTGGTGTTTCTAGGAGACAGCAGATATCAAAGACTGCGTTGACCGTCTCCGTGAAAAGTTTGGCATAGCCATTCAGCAGTGATTCAAAAGATAATCAGGTAGGTGCGAGGGAAAGGGATTTCTGTAGAAGAATAAGGTTGTTGTGTGTAAATTTAGGGATGCGAACTCGGATTTTATTTGTTCATCTGAAGGCATGAAGGCTGACTTAGAGTACATCTTGGGCCTTAAAAAAGCAAACAATGATCACTACTTGAAATGTGAGCACGCAATTTCAGGAGAAATAAACCGGGGTGGTTGGCAATAACCCCGTCTAAAATGGAGCCATCTCTTTTGGGAGAAACGTAGAGGTCAGTCAAATCGGGCACAGTAAGTGACTGGGTGGAGACATGAATAAAATTACCCAAAACAATGTGCAGGCTATGATCAACCGGCGGACCAACAAGTGCTAGAAGAGTAAAAAAAGATGTGGTATTGCGTTGTGAGCTAAAATGTGTAATATATAGGTTCTTCATTCTTTTTTAGCTTGTCGAGAAAACCTAGGATGACACTACATCACAATACAGCCGATTCCGTTTATCGAGGAAGTATAAACAACTTCGGAATTGCCAGACCAGAAAGAGTTTATGCATGTTGCCAGAGCACTTCTATCCCTCTTTTGCGAAGTTATGTCCTGCCGATGGGGTCTGAAGCTGTCTGTCGACAGGAGTGAATTAGCGATTTCCAGGCCCAGCCACGATTCTTGCATGCAGATGACACGGATATCCTCATGGATCGTTGGTTGAAATGCGGCATTTTCGATGAAACAGAGTGGATGTTGGTACTCAACAACGCCGGAATAGATATCTTGGCTGGAATAGTGTATTTAACAGCTGCCTGCCCGCCAGTAAGAATGCCTCTTCTAGATGGGTAAGATCTTTGAGGTGCATCAATGCGTGATCGTAGTCCATGGTGATAAGCAACATGGTTTTTAAACAACAATGGTTCCGAGTGACTGCAGCGGCGAACGTAGATCATAATGAAACCAAATATCCGACAGAAAAACAAGAAAATATGGATGATATAGAACTGTAGCGCATGCGGTCAAAGGGAGCGATTTGTGTGCCAAGGGCAGATCTGCCCTTGAAATGATTTGAAATATTGCATTTACCCAGTGAGACGCGCGGGATTATCCTAAGCATTGGTAAATCTGCATTAGTATATGTGGTCCTATTTTGCTGATAGATGGAGTGGAACTGAACGCAAAAACTAATTAGAAATAGGGGGAGAACTTTTGCTATAGGCCTTAGATAACTTGGTGAATGCAATGTGCTCAGGCAGTAATTTTCCCGTCGGAGACCACATTGGAAAACACGAAGGTTATTGTGAGGAGAGAAATACGGCGGATTTTGGCAAGGAGGAAATCAGAAACAAAATATTAAAAGTAAGCTGGTCGGTGGGGAGTATCAAGGAGAGAAAAACGGGGAGAGTGAGTTGGCGTCACTGACTGAAAGCAGTAAGAACAACGTTGTATCTTGCTGTCGCTTTTCAAGTTAAAGTTGAGTGGACACAAAGCTGTGCCACTTAACTTTGCGCCTACCCTCACACGCAGCCTTGCTCCAAAGTCTCAACTACGGTACTCTTCTGGAATCAAGCGGGCATCATTTGTGACCAAACTGGGGTAACACTTTCCTCGCCTCCATCCCTCAAATGGCTGATGGTGCTATATAACGATTTTCTTTCAGGCCTCCATAGCCTCACCTTTCCTGTTGGTCAGCAGGTCCGGATACTTTCATCTCATTGCGAGGGGAGTGCAAAACCGTCGCGCATCAAAACGAATTTAACCTAAATGGAGACACTTCTGTTCTACGCTTCCCCCGGCCGAATGAAACTGCCAGCATCAACAGAAATGATCACGTAACAAATGAAGTGCTAGTTCCTTTTAAAACTAGATAAAGTGGGGGCATCGCCAGAAGTCTATCGACGAGGTTCCCATATTTTTCTCAGGAGTTACCAAGGTTGGTTGCCACGAGGTGAAGCATCCAAAAACAAACTTAACTTAGCTGGCCCAGATATCTCCTTTTTGCTTCTTATCCTGTTCACCATATCAGTGGCAAGCATTATGATATCCAGTCAATGGAGGACTTTAGGCATCCATTCCTTATGCAAAAAGAAGGGCTCCCACCGGACTCCGAAAATATTCCGATCTATCAATCACGTCCCCGGAGTTGATGAGATAATCGGGAAAATAGCTAAACCTGAAATGCAAGGTTTTTTTTCAAGCAATCTGATCCTTGACAATCAACGTAAATTTGTTGACATGGAATCCTGCGTTACTTTCCAGTTTGACTTTCGTAATTATTTTTATCTCTTCTTGCTATAACGGCAAGTCAGATAATTTGGCCTGCTGTGATAAAACGAAGGCTTCCGATCGTCTACGCGTACCCATCTTATCTGCAAAGTTCTCCCCTATGCGATCGCGGGTACCCTCATCTCCAAGTTTTCCTTACATCTGGAGAGCTGCTCTCAGTTTGTTGGGACAGTTGATTATCTCTCGACTTTACAACCGATAGACAGCGGCAGTATTCGGTTTATCCTTCTGAGACCCGTGACCCATCTATTGTCAACCAACGATGTACCTACCCCCATAGGACATAACCCCCCTTTCCTTTTCGCCGGCGATATCAAGATTTGCTAAACTTTTGATCCTCGGACCAATTTATCCTCGTCCAACATAAGCAGGATTACCAAGGTTCTCTTGCTTGGTTATTACTTTCAAGGCGGATACAATTTTGTGCCTCCAAAAGCAACATATTTCTGTTCAAGTATTTCATACCTACAGCAACACGCAATCTGAGCAAGAGTATAGTTCCTATGGGCTTCTAAATCAAAGACTGGGTTACTAAACTACCTCTTCCAAATTTTCTCCGAACCGTGTTCTACTGAAACAGAGTGAGCCAAATGCATAGTTAATCGACAGATTCATTGACTGGAATTATAAAACACTAGTCTTCTGCTCTATAAAACACATGCCAGACTGCTCCTGGATATTGGCAACCTATTATTCTCTAATATTCATTCAGTCAGTGACGCCAACTCACTCTCCCCGTTTTTCTCTCCTTGATACTCCCCACCGACCAGCTAACTTTTAATATTTTGTTTCTGATTTCCTCCTTGCCAAAATCCGCCGTATTTCTCTCCTCACAATAACCTTCGTGTTTTCCAATGTGGTCTCCGACGGGAAAATTACTGCCTGAGCACATTGCATTCACCAAGTTATCTAAGGCCTATAGCAAAAGTTCTCCCCCTATTTCTAATTAGTTTTTGCGTTCAGTTCCACTCCATCTATCAGCAAAATAGGACCACATATACTAATGCAGATTTACCAATGCTTAGGATAATCCCGCGCGTCTCACTGGGTAAATGCAATATTTCAAATCATTTCAAGGGCAGATCTGCCCTTGGCACACAAATCGCTCCCTTTGACCGCATGCGCTACAGTTCTATATCATCCATATTTTCTTGTTTTTCTGTCGGATATTTGGTTTCATTATGATCTACGTTCGCCGCTGCAGTCACTCGGAACCATTGTTGTTTAAAAACCATGTTGCTTATCACCATGGACTACGATCACGCATTGATGCACCTCAAAGATCTTACCCATCTAGAAGAGGCATTCTTACTGGCGGGCAGGCAGCTGTTAAATACACTATTCCAGCCAAGATATCTATTCCGGCGTTGTTGAGTACCAACATCCACTCTGTTTCATCGAAAATGCCGCATTTCAACCAACGATCCATGAGGATATCCGTGTCATCTGCATGCAAGAATCGTGGCTGGGCCTGGAAATCGCTAATTCACTCCTGTCGACAGACAGCTTCAGACCCCATCGGCAGGACATAACTTCGCAAAAGAGGGATAGAAGTGCTCTGGCAACATGCATAAACTCTTTCTGGTCTGGCAATTCCGAAGTTGTTTATACTTCCTCGATAAACGGAATCGGCTGTATTGTGATGTAGTGTCATCCTAGGTTTTCTCGACAAGCTAAAAAAGAATGAAGAACCTATATATTACACATTTTAGCTCACAACGCAATACCACATCTTTTTTTACTCTTCTAGCACTTGTTGGTCCGCCGGTTGATCATAGCCTGCACATTGTTTTGGGTAATTTTATTCATGTCTCCACCCAGTCACTTACTGTGCCCGATTTGACTGACCTCTACGTTTCTCCCAAAAGAGATGGCTCCATTTTAGACGGGGTTATTGCCAACCACCCCGGTTTATTTCTCCTGAAATTGCGTGCTCACATTTCAAGTAGTGATCATTGTTTGCTTTTTTAAGGCCCAAGATGTACTCTAAGTCAGCCTTCATGCCTTCAGATGAACAAATAAAATCCGAGTTCGCATCCCTAAATTTACACACAACAACCTTATTCTTCTACAGAAATCCCTTTCCCTCGCACCTACCTGATTATCTTTTGAATCACTGTTGAATGGCTATGCCAAACTTTTCACGGAGACGGTCAACGCAGTCTTTGATATCTGCTGTCTCCTAGAAACACCAATCTCAATTTAGAAACTGAAATATCGAAGAGGACGCAAGAAGCGCTTCTACAAATCCAGTAATAGCTTAAAGGTGCCGTATATTTTCAACCTAATAGAAGCTGAATTCGAATGCACCGACATGACGTTCGCCGGTCAACTGTTGAGTCGTAACAACA
>LUCM01002290.1:10384-37844 GCA_008360955.1 Fasciolopsis buskii | reverse complement strand
GCATAGACACGCGGAGAGAGATGAGTTTATGCATGTTGCCAGGAGATCATCAATCCCGTCTTTTGCGAAGTTATGTCCTGCCGATGGGTCTGAACGTGTCTGTCGACAGAGTGGAATTAGCGATTTTCAGGCCCAGCACGATGCATTGACATTCGCAGATGAAACGAGATGATCCGTCATGGTCGTTGGTGAATGTCGAGCATTATTCGATGAATACAGAGTGGATGTTAGGTTACTTCACAACGCCGGAATAGTATTTGGCTGGAATAGTGTATATTAACAGCTGCCTGCCGCCAAGTAAGGAATGGCCTCTTCTAGGATGGGTAGATCTTTGAGGTGGCCATGAATTGGTGATCGTACTCCATGGTGATAAAGCAACATCGGCTTTTTTAAACAAACATGGTTCCGAGTGCTGCGGCGCGAACGTAAGATCATTAATGAAACCAAATATCGACAGAAAAACAAGAAATATGGATGATATAGGAACTGTGCGCATTGCGGTCAAGAAGGGAAGCGATTTTGGTGGACTTGCCAGGGCAGATCTGCCCTTGACAATGATTGGAAATAATTGCATTTACCGTGAGACAGAACAGCGAGAAAAAAGACAGAAGACGCGGATTATCCTAAGCATTGTAAAGTCTGCAATTAGTATATGTGGTCGCTATTTTGCTGATAGAATGGAGTGGAACTGAACGAAAACTAATTAGCAATAGGGGAAGAGAACTTTTGCTATAGGCACTTAGACTAACTTGGTTGAATGCAATGTTGCTCAGGCGTAGCATTTTCCCGTCGGAGACCACATTGGAAAACACGAAGAGTTATTGTGAGGAGAGAAACGTACGCGGATCTTTGGCAAGGAGGAAATACAGGAACCAAAATATTAAATAGTTAGCCTGTCGGGTGGGGAGTATCAAGGAGGAAAACGGCGGAGAGTGATTTGGCGGTACACTGACTGAAGCAGTTAAGAACACACGTTGGTATCTTGCTGTCAGCTGGTCACAGGTTAAAGTTGAGTGACCAAAGCTGTGCACTTAACTTTTTGCCCGCTACCTCACCACCGCAGGCCTTGTTCTCCAAAGTCTCAACTACGGCTACTCTTCTGGATCAGCGCGGCATCATTTGTGACCAACTGGAGGTAACACTTCCTCGCCACTTCCATCCTCAATGGTCTGATGTGGCTATTATAACGATTATTCTTTCAGGCTCCATAAGACCTCACCCTGTCCTGATTGGTCAGCAGGTACCGGATAGTATCATCTGCATTGCGAGGAGGAGTGCCAAAACCGTCGCGCAGGCAAAACGAATTTTAACGCTAAATGGAGACACTCTCTGCTTCTACCGCTTCCCCGGCGAATGAAACTGCTCCAGCATCAACGAAATCACGTCACCGTAACAGAATGAAGTGCTAGTTCCTTTTTTAAAACTAGAAAAAGTCTGGGGGCCATCGCACAGAAGTCTATCGACGAGGTTCCCAAGTATTTTTTCTCAGAGTTACCAAGGTGGTTCGCAGCACGAGGTGAAGCATCCAAGAAGACCAAACTTAACTTAGCTGGCCCAGAGATCTGCCTTTTTGCTTCCTTACTCCTGTTCACCATAATCGTGCAGCATGTATGATAATCAGTCCAATGGGAGGATTTAGGCATCCATTCCTTAGCAAAAAGAAGGGCCCTCACCACCTGACTTCCGAAACAATATTGCCGATCTATCAATCAGCGTCCCGGAGTTTGATGAGATAAATCGGGGAAATGAGCGTGTAAACCTGAAATGCAAGGTTTTTTTTTTTCAAGCATCTGCATCCTTGGACAATCAACGTCAAATGTCTGACATGGAATTCCCTGCGTTACTTTCCAGTTTGACTTCGTAATATATTTTTACTCTCGTTCTTGGCTATAAACGGCAAGTCAGATAATTTGGCCTGCGTGAGATAAAAGCAGAAGGCTTCGATCGTCTACGCGTTACCCATTTATCTTTGGCAAAGTTCTCCCTATGCGATCGCAGAGGTACCCTTCATGCGTACCAAGGTTTTCCTTACATCTGGAGAGCTGCTCTCAGTTTGATTGGGGACAGTTGATTATCTCTCGACTTTACAACGAATAGAACAGGCAAAGGCAGTATTCGCGGTTATCCTTGCTGAGCACCGTTGACCCATCTATTGTCAACCAACGGATGTACCTACCCCATAGCCCGAATAACCCCCCTTTCCTTTTCGGCCGGCGATATCAAGATTTCGCTAACTATATTGCATCCTCCTTGACCAACTCTATATCCCTCAGTCCAACATAAGCAGGATTACAAGTTCTTGCTTGCTTGGCTATTACTCTTCAGGCGGGATTACCAATTTTGTGCCCTCCAACAAGCACCATGATTTTCTTGTATTCCAAAGTATTTACATACCAGTACAGCAAACACGACAAATCTGAGCAAGAGTATAGATTCCTAGTTGGGTTCTAACATTCGAACAGGGACTGGGTTACTAAAACTACTCCTTCCAAAATTTTCTCCGACCGTTTCTACTCGAAAACAGAGTGAGACACAGACAATGCATAGTCATAAGCGACAGAATTTTCATTGGACATGGCATTACTAAACACACCAATTAGTCATTCTATTGCTCTATCACACACGAACCATGCCAGACTTGCATCACTAAGATAATGGCAAGCCTAATCAATCCCACTTCTCTATACTCTCATGACTCAGGTACAAGTTGAACTGCCAAACCTTCACTGCTCCCCGTTTTTCTCACTCCTTGATACTACTCACCCACGACCAGCTACACTTATAATATTTTTGATTTCTGATATTGCCATCACTTTGCCAAAATCCGCCGACTTTTCTCTCCTTTATCAATTAACCTATTCGATATGCCTAACAATTTCCGAAATGTCGGTTCTCGACGGGAAATTACTGCAAAACTGAAAGAACAAAACATCATTAAGACAAAATATACACCCAAAAGATTATCATAAGAGACTATAGCAAAAGATCTCTCCCCTATCATTCTCAACTTAGATATCTCATTGACAGATTCCAGTTCCACATCCATCTATTCAGAAAATAGGACCACATCTATAACTTAATGCAGAATTTAACCATGGTATAGGATTAATCCGCGGACGTCTCACTGCGGATAAATGCATAATTTCAGATCATGTATTCAAGGGCCAGACTGCCCTTGGCACACAAATCGTCCTTTGATCCGCATGCGCTACAGTTCCTATATACATTCCATATTTTTCCTTGTTTTTTCTGTGCGGATATTTGGTTTCATTATGAGTCTACGTTCGCCGCTGCAGTCACTCGGAACCATTAGTTGTTTTAAAACCCATGTTGCTTATCACCATGGACTACGATCACCAATTGATGCACCTCAAAGATCTTACCAATCTAGAAAGGCATTCTTAACTGGCGAGGCAGGCAGCTGTTGAAATACCACTATTCCGAGCGAAGCATATCTATTCCGGCGTACGTTGTTGAGTTTACAACATTCCCACGCTGTTTATCGAAAATTGCCGCATTTCAACAACGATCCAGGGAGGATTATCCGTGTTCATCTGCATCGGCAAGAAGCATGGCGGGCTTGGAAATCGCTAATTCCACTCCTGTGTCGCACAGACAGCTTCAGACCCCACTCGGCCAGGACATAAACTTCGCAACTAAGGGAATAGAGTGCTCTGGCAAACATGCATAAACTCTTTCTGGTCTGGGCATTCCGAAGTTGTTCTTACTTCCTCGATAAACGAATCGGCTGTATTGTTGATGTAAGTGTTCCATGCCTAGGTTTTCTCGACAACGCTTAAAAGAAGGAATGAAAAAGAACCTATATATTACACATTATTTTTAGCTCACAAACGCAACTACCAGCATCTTTTTTTCACTCTTCTAGCACTTGTTGGTCCGCCGGTTGAATCAATAGCCTGCACATTGTTTTGGGTAATTTTATTTCATGTCTCCCACCGTCACTTCACTGTGCCGATTTGACTGACCTCTACGTTTTCCCAAATAGAGATGGCTCGCATTTTAGACGGCCGGTTATTGCAAACCAACCCCGGTTTATTTCTCCTGAAATTGCGTGCTTCACATTTCAAGTAGTGATTCATTGTTTGCTTTTGGTAGAGGCCCAGTACTGTACTCGGTGCAGCCTTCATGCCTTCAGTATGAACAAATAGAAAATCCGAAGTTACGCAATCCCTAAATTATTTACACACAAACAAGCCTCACTATTCTTCTTTACAGAAATCCCTTTCCTCGCACTACCTGATTAGTCTTTTGCAACTCACTGTTGACATGGCTATTAGACAAAACTTTTACGGAGAACGGTCAACGCAGTCTTTGAATTGCTAGTTCCTAGAACACCAATCTTCAATTTAGAAAACTGATGGAATATCGAAGAGGACGCAAGAAGCGCTTCTACAAATCCAGTAATAAGCTTAAAGGTGCAGTATATTTTCAACCTAAGTCAGAGCATGAGATATCATAATCGCACCGACATGACGTTACGCCGGTGTCAACTGTTAGAGTCGTAACAACAAATTGTTTTCTATTGACAAGGCAATTTAACCGTTCATGTAGGAGGTAAAACAACACACTGATGTTCTAGCAGATTTTTCGGCAGCGGTCAATCCGTGCCTTATCTATTTCCTTACACTGTATGGATACCTCGACCATATTTGGTCAAGAGTTGATGATATGACAGTTACAAGTTTTCTCTGTGTCTGTGGATGAGGTCCTCGACCCTCTCCGCCCCACTAAATCTACCACAGAGGTTAGCCCTGACAGTCTGTCTTCAGCTCTTTGAAAGCATGGTGCTGTGATTTCAATCGATGCATTTATTCCTCCGATTAACTCATCATCAACCTCGTCTTCCATTCCTGACCGTCGGAGATCCTTCATTATCATTCCCGTCCAAAAACCTAGCAGTTCTATTACTCTAGCAAAACATTTTCTCTCATCGCCTTAACATCTCTCGGTCTTGAACTGACGGAGCGCGCTACACTTAAGCGCCTGCGTTTTTCTGTGTATCCTCTTGATGAACCTTTTCAGTTTGCCTATAAACCTAACATGTCTGCTTTGAGCGCGCTCATTTCTCTTATTCAACATGCTTTTCACTCTCCGAATTCAACAATGCAATCCTTCCCTTGCATGTTTCTCTCCCATTCCGGGTCATTGAATTCTGTCTCTTGTTTTCTCCTACGTCGCGTGCTGGAAACTGTTAGGTGCCCATGCCATTATCAGCATGGCCCTCTGAATATATTTTACCCAAACCCGATGCCAACGAATAGATTTTAAAAGTTAAATGCCTTTCATTAACGACTCCGGGTGCCACAATTTTTTTCTTTCGCCGTTTTTCTTGTCCACTTACACAACCGAATAACCAACTAGTCCACCATGTCACCTTTTTCCGTATGCTGTTGATGCTGCCGTATCGAACATCGCCGTTTCGCAGATTTTCCAACAACCTATTCTCCGTTTAGGATTCCTCTGTGCGAGCTGGTTTAAATCTTAATACATTTGAATGTTTCGAATGTCTATTCTTTCTCCCTTAGCAAGCCCACCAATCTGAAACGTCTTCCATCAATTTAAAAACACTCACCTGGATTCTGTCAAATATCTAGGGGGCACTGTTGATGAAAACGTGGGGCGGACTACTCCCATTTCTACCCGTGTAAAAACTCTCCGACGGTTGTCATTTCAAATCAGGAAGCTTTGATACTACAAGGTGAAACAAAAGACCATTTCTCGATTTGTATAACACTGGGTTTTTCCAATCCTTCTACACTGTTCCCCTGGTAAATTTCCAGGTTCACTTTCAAAAGACTAAAGTTCTTCGCCGTAGTTTATATGTTATTATATAATTGATGAAAACCTGGCAAATTTCCAAGCAAATCGCATAAGACACGTTTTCGCCATCAAATTCCCAAAACTTTGCCGACTGCGGAGGAAGACTGTCAAGATTGTCTCTAACTCTCTGAAGGAAATTTTCGAAGCTTCGGATATGGAACTCCCAAACATAGTGATTATATTTACATATGGATGGCGGTAAGCTGCACCGGGTGGTGCGTCCGATAAGAGAAATTTTGTTTAAGAACTCTCCCAAAATGCACTAGCCAATAATGTCCTCCATGCTGCCATCTTTGTTGTCGTAGCCTTTGCTCTTATTCAGCAGTACGGTTGGGGAATGAGTTCCGCAAGCCATTCCGGAGACAGTAGTAATCGCGGTTTTTTCCACTTACAAAATGCGCTTTGAGATATCCGGTGCCGTAGTCGGCCTAGTTTTGGTCGACCGGGCCCATACTGGAGCGGTAGTTCTAGCTAACAGGTTCCTAGCAGGAATGATAAGGTAGCAGACTTGTAATCGCCATTACTAGGACGGAAGCGGTAACGGCGCGCCTACTGCACGTGTGAAATCTGGAAAACAAGAGAGAGAAGTAGTCTGGCTCGGGGTTATGATGATTATTGGATCGCGACAACATACCCGCAACAAATTGCATCTATTCCGTAAAATTTAATAACTGGAAGTGAGTTATGAAAGCAGTTTAAGCGCAGTTGCTGGTTTGGGGCTACCTATTCAGCCCTGCCAAGCCAGTAAACAGGATAAGATGACATGAAGAGCGAGTAGTACACATGCTGAAGGTGTTTAAAATCCCGGGATATGATGACAGTTTGGATCCCTGAAGAAGTACCTTGACATTTTCGTCAGCCCACATTGGAAGAAGCTCAAGAGTTAGTTGCTTAAGCCACTGGTGGAGAGAGGGCATCACTACAAGAGTAAACAAAAAGTGCATTAGCGGGGACGTGCGATAAAGTGAGGAAGTAAGCGGTGAAACCGAATCATAGATGGTGACCTCAGCAAAGATTCGGTCACGAGCTAGAATTCATTTGCCGCTTTTGTATTTTGTTAAATGCACTGATTTTAGGATGGGAGGCCGCTAGATTCCGCGTTGTTTTCTGCTGAAGGACAAGGCGGTAGAAATTTATAGGTGCACGTCCTGATAAGAGAATGCCGCGGATGATCCAGCCGATATGGCCATGGCAGAATTATTAACCAGCAGCTATTGTGAAGTGACGTGAGATGGCGCAAACGGAGGCCTAAATGAATGGCCTCGTTGATGGATGACGTAATCTATTCAGATTGCCGGCTTTTGCGATCATGCCTTTTGCAATCACCAAAATGCTACGATTTGGAGAACATTTCTCGAGAATGCCCGCCATTTTCAGGCAGTTGATTGTTTTAGGGACGGACGTAACCTCCCGGAGGGTGACCAGACCTGACAGGCGAGTGGCTTACTACAGGTGTGGGAGTGTCACGAGTACGGAGATTTTGTAGCAGACAGATAAGACATGGACGTCTAGGAGCTCATGAGAGATTGTTGCAATGCCGTCGTGTGGAGTTTAATGAAGTCCACTGACAGAACAGCAGTGTTCCAGGCCTCTTAAGTTCAAGTATCCTGTGTGTAGACATACTGGATCTGAACTGACAACAAGATAATTGACATATTTGTAGTCTGATGTGTAGGGATCTAGTAATCACGGAGGTTCCTGGTGCGCCGGAAGTAACCAGTAACCTAAGGTATTCTAGAGTTTCTTGAGGAAGGAGAGAGGCTGTTGTGGGCTTCTGTGAACGGAACTTTCGGCACAGAGTCTCCGATCGTGATCTGGTTGCCGATGCCGTTCGTAATATTTGAGGATGGTGAGCAAGGCGAAGCAGAGGTAATGTGTAATGGAAACTTCTGAGCAGCTTTGTGCCGTTTCCGAAAATGAACTGCATTTTGGAGGATGAAAATTAAATCTAATCCTGAAGGGCGAAGCCGGGGTAGGTTGAACACATTTAGGGGTTTCAATTATGGGTCGTGAAAGTGGTTAGGAATTAGCCTAAATTCAAAGTCATGGGAAAGTTATTGAGGTCTCACAGAGTTATGGGGTTTTGGGGGTAGGATAGAGAAACAACCATCCTGAGAAGGCGTCGTAAACTCACATATTATTGTGTCTAATTAGATCAAACAGCCACCCATTGAATGTAAGCAAGCGGGTGGTATCTTTGGGCAAGAATGATCCTAAAGCAACCTGCTTGGACAGCAGTCATGGTTTTCAAACCTGGCTGCAAATTGACAATGAGTGTTGTCAACTCTGGAGTTGGACCCAGTTTGAGGTAACGGAGTGTGGAGTCCACTGTTTGGAGTAAGGGTGGATCAACTCTCCAGACCAAGATCGGCTGATGTCAGCTGTGCTAAATGTGTTTCAGGTCCCCACGGTTGCGAGTTCCTTAGGGGACTCCAAACTGTAGCAGTGAAAGGGGATTGTGTTTTCGTAGATGCCAGTAGTACTAAATTACCTAGAGCCTCAGGCCGGAAAATGTAAACGATTTTGATGTCACTGGCAAATAGGAAGGGAACGCCGTTCCGGACAAAGTTGAAGACATCATTTACGTACAAAAGAAACCGCAGGGCCTATTACACTGTCTTGAATTACACAACTAGTTGCTGGTCTGGGGAAGGAGGTGAAACCATTTACTTTCACCACTTAATTTCTGGGTGAAAGATATGACGTAAACCATGACAGTATAGGGTCGGTGATCCCATGGGATTTGTTCTTTTTATTAGCCTAAAATGGGATACTCTGTCAAAAGCTTTCGCCATTTCCAGATAAACTACTATCACCGACTTTCTGGCGTTGGCAGCCGCTGTGATTGTATCCGGGCAATCCGTCACGCACGTAGCGAAAGATTTATTTTGGAGAAAACCATATTGACTAGTGTTGACAATTTTGTGGTCAGTAAGCTCTTTAATCAAGCGCTCCATGATTCCAGAGGCAATCAGGGCACGGTTCATCGGTCTATAGTTGGCTGGGTCTAGCCGTGTGCTTTTCTTATGTATGGTAATTATGACAGACTTTTCAATTGGGAGGGAAAGGTGCCACATTGGGCGGAAGGGTTGAATATGTTCGTCAACAATATTGAAATATCTCCTTCACCTAATGTAAAGAAGGCTGAAGGTAACGAGTCTGGTCCAGGGTGATAGCTGACCTTTGTTTTTTCCACTAACAAAGCCATCTCTTTCGGTAAGAAAGAGACCGTTGAGAATGTTTCTTAGGTCAGGCATGGCATATACTGGGTTGGAAGATTGCAATCAGTTGGTAGGACTGAGGCAAAGAATCAGCCAGATACCTCAGCGATTTCTTGGAGGTTGTTGAAATAAGTGTTATTGTAGGTCGGGTGTTAGGTAGAAGTAGCCGAGAACCTGGCGTCGTTTACTCTTGATTTAGCAAGTTGTGCCAGAGCTGCCTGTGGGTTGGTCTGGTTTAAAGCACGTAGTTCTTACACTTCGCTACGGGAATCTATCATCCTTTCCAGTTGTTTTGACAGGTGATTTAGTCGCAGAAACAAAGAAAGGTCTCTGATTTCAAGAAAGCTTTCCTGAAGTTTGGCGATTTTTAACTTATTCTGTCATAGCTGTTCTTTTTTTGGGCGGTGATTGAGTCTGCGCCGGCGTGATACTGTCTAGGCCCTCGTGCAGGATGAAATAAGATTTGTCAGTTGCCATTTGCACCCCATTAGCTAGGAGGGAGGAGTCCCAATTACTACTGTGCAGCAGAGTTGGCAGGCGACCTCAGTTTGCCCTAAGTTAGGGCCTAGCGGTTGGTGATGGCATGCTACTGTGGAAGGGTAGTATGAATGTGCAGCTGACAGACAGGGGACCGCATCCAGGGAATTTAAGACTGGATTAACGCACGGTTGCACGTCCATTGGAATTAAAGATAAATTCAAGGATATCATTATATTTCTGTTCGGATCAGCTACATGTTGTATCCATCCACCTTGCTGAATGTTAGTAACAAGAGGGAGCAAGGAGTTTGGTGCAGCGAAAGTTGCCCACCAATTGCCTGGAGCATTAAAGTTTCCCGTTACGATTTTGCTACCTGGTAAGGTGGAAGAATAGTTAAATGCCTCCTTTATGAGTAGAAAATCATTCCGACAGGTGCCGGGTGTGTGATAAATGCGTCCCATCAGGAAGTTTTCTCTACTATTATCTGCCCTAAGCCACAAGGCATCCAGAATGCAATTTAACCGAGGGTCTTGGCATGATGGGGCTGGTATTGAGTTTCTGACATACACAAGGTAGCTGCCCCACGCTGAGATGGGCGACTTTTGCTGAATGATTGATATCCAGGAATGGCAATTGCATCGTCCGGAGTGTCGTCATTTAGCCAAGTCTCAGTGATTAGTAAAAAGCCTTGATGTAAGGAGAGTGCTAACATTCGAAGAGCATTTTCCCCAACAAAATGAGCGGCGTTGGTGCACTTTGCGGATTCTCTTGCAGCAGTGGGTTAATGGGGCATGTAATCAGCATTCATCACAGCAGATTCAACTGAGTTCATCAGACATAAGGATGAACAGCTTTCTTGACATTGTCAATAATAATATAATATAATGTATATTTCTCGATTTGCGAGATGCATGCGCAAGGCAAGATCAATTTTTTACATAGATGATGCACAAGAAAGACGGACAATGTGAATCGAAGAGACAGGGGGTGAAAGCGACCTCTAGTGATTTGGGAGGCTTGTTTGTTTTTGTATATCTCTCGACATACGAGAGTCATGCGTAAGATAACATCAAAATTAGGCCAGGAAGGCACAATGAAGACATGGAAAACGGAAACCAAACATACAATGCAATGTGGTTTCGCTCACAGGATCATAACAGGCAATGTGGTTTTCCGAGCAGGGGGCTTTAATTCAAAGCTAGGTAATGGTTCGCAAAGATTTTTCTGTGGTTGCATTCCAGTCCTACACTGCGAGTTATATTGTTTGAATGCAACAAAGGTGCGTATCGCGGGCGCAAAATATGGCTGGAGGGCAACGGAAAAGAAGGATAACCGGAGTCAAATGGGTCAATATCTGGTGGACTTGTGTGAAGAAATCGTCTTTCCAGGATCGGATTATCGCCAGAGCATTGGGGAATTGTTTCTATCCAAACAGGACTACAAGGCCTGGAAGAGAGAAAAAAGACGGACGGCAGTCTGGCCTAGCTGCCAGCTGCAGATTAAGAAGCGATCGATCTTACAGGCAGCTCAGAGAAAGAAGTTACTAAGGCGCATAGTACAATTCAAAATATACGGACGGTGACTGAGGAATCTGGGTTTTCTTTTTTATAGACATAAATATAATGTATATATATACACGTATTTAAATAGGTGGGCTGGCTAGTCTAGTGTGTGGATCGTCTGCGCTATGAGTAAACAGAATGAACCGGTGTTTGGTAGGATCGTCCACACTGTGAGTAAGGAGAATAAGCCGGTATTTAATAGGACGGACAGGGAGTAACTGCTGCTGATCTAAATAATGGTCGAACTACAAGGATGGATTCACTAGGGATTGACTAAATTCCACTTGGTAATCAAGGATTATATGTCGCTCTAGGGGCCACGCCTTTCGAAACAAGAAATGGTCAGGAGCCAGTGGGTATGGTTGATGTAAGCGGTCACTATGGGGAGAGAAGATATCACATAGGACTCTATATTCGCGGCGATAGTTTGAAGTCTGAATTGGCCAAAATGGATAGATATCGATGACGCATGATAAAGAGAGAATCCAAGACATTTGCCTTATTTCTCGAATGGGATGGTGGCTACTTATCGTGTGGTCTTATGTAACACACGGAGTGGTTGCACCAGCCGGCTGAAAAGTGACGGTCAAGGGGAGATTTTTGCAAAGCTTTCTTCACCAATTGTACCTTGCCAAATAGGTCACCGATCATTGGCCCAAGATCAGTAACGTTGTACTTGGTCGCCCTGTAAATATCCCCTGAGGCCACCGGACATGGACTGCCTACCTCAGGCGCTTGCGATTTGGTGGGTTTCACATTTTTGCCAGCGCGAGTAGGTGGACTAAATATGACAACCCCTTCGGCACTGGTAGGCACATAGACATTATTAAGGAGAGGAAAACAATTGGCCCAGAGTGATTACGTTGTTTTCCACAGAGAGATAATAGAAAAAGTAATAAAACTTTGTCAAGAAAATTATTAGTTGGGCAGATCCCCGGTTATGTCCCACCGTAGGAACAATTACACTGATAGTGTCCCTACCCTACAATATGAATGAGTCTGGAGCAATGAAGAATCACAATCAGATGTGCTATACTCAAGTGTTAATTAAAGTGTTCGTAGAATGCTTTGGTAAAAGCTCAACGGGAAGGCCTTGCCTAAGCTTCCAGCAATATTTTGAGCAGGAAAAAAAGCATGGTGAAAAAATTGTAGAACACCACTATATTGAACTCACAAGACTGAACCAGTAAAACTCATCAAGGAGCGGTGTAGCGTTATTATCCAACTCACCTTCCTTAACAGTATTAATTTAGGCATCTTGGCTGTTACACGATTGCTAATGAGTTCTCTTGGTTGTCCTGTGGCTACCCGCAGATATTCCTCGGCTGGAAGAAACTGATCTTAATGCATGGTAAGTCCTTAGACAGTATTTCTATAGCTGAGGCAAGAAAGAATATCGAAACTAAGATATGGTACCGATTGACCTGTCTTTGCTCTGAAGGAGTTTTTCGAATGTGTTTCAGGAGGTGACTGCTGCTGAGATAAACCCTCAAGGAAGTGCCACACCAATAGGGTACTCAGGTGCAATGCCAATCGATCGCCTTACCAGTTTAAGTGATACTCTTGGCTTTTCGGAAGCTGAATTCGGCATCTTCTGTGAATGTAAAACATTAAGACGGTGTTTTTAGTTGTTCGTGAGATCCCCAATTTTTACTTATAACCGCTTTCCGTAACTTGAAATGTAAGAAACATCTGAGATTACTTCCGATCGAGGAAAGCGCTAAGAGACTTTATGTAAGTATTGCACCTGAGCCTATCCGTTGTTGCGAGGCCGACTACTACCCAATTTTCCACTCTCGCAGTACGGTCCACCTGTGGCTCTGCGCAAACACTTAAAGACCATTGCTTTTCTCAATAATAAAATTAGCAAACTTCAAGCTTCTCTTTCCACTTTTCCAAAAAGTGCGCCAAATTTAACTACTTTAACTTTTGCCTAAGACCTGATACGTAGAACTCATGCTGTGTTATGTATCACCTATCGACTGGCATTATAATATCAGGACGGCACCTTTCTCGAACGCGTGGGAAGACCCATCTATCGTAAGTTTTGAAATAAGAAGGGCAGAATGGAAAGCATATTTGACAGGAGCGCGAGACATCATACCGCGGAACATTCTGCTTTGGACAGCCACGTAACCGAACAACAGACCTGTCCAGCATAGGTGGTGACATGCACTTAAACACCAGTATTCGACAACTTGAAATTTTTCTCAGATACTACTCGTTACCCTTTATTTCCCCCTGAATATTTACTTTGCCTTTATCTCTCTGTAACTTTCTGAAAGGAAAATTACCGGCGAAAAGTGAGGCAGAATGGAAGAAGCGACAAAGCATGTAAAGAGTTCCGAAGGGAAATTCGAACCTGTCATTGACATTTCTTCATTTTTGTACCATCCACTCGTTCCTGCCTGCTTTCTTTGGGAAAAATCTTGCTTTTGTTTTATTGCGCCAATTTGGTTTTAACTTTGACAACCTGGACTTTAACCGTTTCCACGAGCGTACATTTGCACTTAGTTGACTTTATTTTTCTCCCTTTTTCGCTCACATTATTTGTTGTCAGAAAGCGGAGTAAGAGCCTTCGAAAGGAGCATCAAGGTTTTGTGATTGTTGTACATAATTAGTATTTTCCAAATAGTGCCTTAGTAGTTCGAATTCGCCTTTGTTTGTATCTGGGCCAATTTGGTTGCTACGCCTTGCTCAAACGTTCTACCGAAGGGCTTACAAAGCATTAAACCAAACGCACCTGCCTAAAGGTACTCCGCGCCAGTGAGATGAGAGGACTTCCAGTGAGGTGCCTGGCTCTACAGCGTTGGGGATTTGAATCAAACCACGCTTTCACGACTGTGGAACGAGAATCCGCTCTGGATCTTCAACGATGTCGAAGAGGCTCACAATTTCCAGCTCTTCTTTTCATTTTCTATGAGAAAAAACCGCTAGCAGCTCCGAAAATCATCGTTTTGTTAACCGCGCGGCCCTTACATAGTGTATCCTAGACCGTGACTGTCATAGGGCGTCTGGCTTTCACTAGTAGTCGCTGCTGATATCTTGACTCTAGTGGCTTTTTCAGTCACCAGCCATTCAGACAATGAGAGCTTGATCACTAACTCTTTTGTTACGCTGGCTCTTTCCGTGGCTTTTGCGTCACATTTCGGTGTTTCACTCTCCTGTAGCTGGAGTAGGGCCACAGTGCAAACCAATATATTCTCTAGGCGAAACTTTGAAGTTTCCGTGGGGTACCTGTTTCCAAGTTCGTTTTAAATGCGCCAAGGAAATGTTTTGATCTCTGCTTACAATCTGTGTATATTTGTTGTCCAAATTAACGCGTACAAACTCGCTGGACAGAGCCAAGTATTACGGTATCCCTTACAATATAGGGTCACTGGGCCTGAATGGAATTTTGCGGTAAAACCAGCGAGATGCCCAATACACTAAAATAAGATCCTTCGACCCTCTAAATCCGCTTTTTTGGGTGGATCAAGGCGCGCTCTGCTTTTTCGGCCGAACTTCACCTTTGCAGGCTGGGTGCGATGCTTAAATTCACCAGCCCTCTCAAGTCGCTAGCTTGTTGACTTAATTTCGGATTTAACTTCATTTCTGGAGGGATCTTGTGAAAGATGGATCATGTTCGCCTTTTGTGAGCAGCTGGCCCTCAGATTCAGGGAGTCGTTTCACCTTATTGGCTGTTGACAAAACATATCTTGATCTCACTGGATAGCCTCATCACCCAAGGATTCTGCAACTCTATTGATGTCTTAGGTATATATAGGGAAGAACGTTAGCCCTAAGAGTGACATGAGGAATCTTGCTACCTAACTTTTTGTGCTGGCGAGCCCTCACGCACTCAAAAATTTCTCTATTTGCCATTCTGTGTTATCCAGTTACACATTTGTGGCCATCCCTAAAGTCTTCACCTCGTTAGGGATCTTCTGGCTTATCTTATACCCAACATTTATTTAAGGAAGCCCACCGGATTAGACAGACGCGAATGTTTTTCCCAAGATCCGTGCATCTTAATTTATAAGTGTCCCAAAACCTCGTCGCTCAGGAGACTTTCGAGGGCTTTCAGCGCGACGGATGCCACAACAACCGATCTGTGATTAACACAGTTGCCCTGCCCATTTCCCCAAATTCAGGCACGAAAATCGGAGTCAGCCGGCTCTCGGAAAATTGCAACTCACCGAGCCGCGCACTAAAGGCTTGGGTGATTATCCTCGCCACTAGGAGTTTCATCGTCGCACGGCGCATCGGTCCAGACCTTGTCAGCCTTCACGTACCAAGTGGTCTTAGGCAACCAAGTACGCGTTTTGCAACCATGGGCACATTTGACGTTGCTGTTGCCTTGAAATAATCAGCGATGGTTTATACTTCACCAACAGTCCTGCCTTTGAACGTTCTACAAAATCACAAATTAAAATATGTACTGCAGCCAGCACTTTCTTGGCTAGCGGATGATCCAGCTCATATTTCGCCTTATATCCCACCGCCCGCTACGCTTCCTGAGGCTGTTTTGAGTATGCATGATTACAACCTGCCTCGGAGTTTTTGGCGGCCGGAATGTGACCCCCGTCGATGGGTGAATGATATTCGCCTGTCCACTCCGGATTTCATGGCAGCCCTTAGCGGAAGTTATTCTAGAACGATTTACGCTTCTGTTTTGAAGCCTTCGTAAAGCTGCCTTTCTACCACGATGGCCGCTTCTTCCCATTTATGCCGCAAGGTACGGCAACTGCGTCGGTCTTTTGTAACATATTACTTTTGGTGGGCATGCAATGATAATCAACGTATTTGCCATCCCTTTCTACTTTCCATTGAGTCTAAGGCCTAATCATAGCAGCAATACTTCATCCGCTTCGTCACTCTCTTTAAAAAGAGGAAATTAAGCCATGTCTGCTAAATGGATTTCACCTACGGTGAAAAAGTCAAGAGGAGAGAAAAATTTTGTACTTCCTATTGCATACGATATGCTAAGATCAAGAGTTATCAGTGAACGACTTAATCCACGAGTAGCCGAAGGGTTTGTTTGATAGATAACTAGCCCAGGTCGTGGAATCAGTCGTCGGGAAGACTCAAGGCCGGAAGCTGGATATAGGAGCACCTAGTGGGGATTTTCACTGTCGCTGAAGTTAGAGCTTTACTGCCAGCCCAAATGCATGATGGCCTCTATGAAGTACTTGCTAGCTTTCCACTGAATAGTAAGAGATATTTGGCGCACAAGCCATTTCACGATGAACAGCGGAAATTTGCAATATAAAAGGGGGACAGGAGCGCTCCTGGAGTGATCATCTAAACCATCAGAAGGACTTGCCATTATAAAATTTCAGATAGGTGAGCATCCGCTGACGGATGCTTCCTTGTCGAAGACGCTTGCTTATGAAAAGATTCAACGATACCAAAGAAGTGAAGTTCTTCATTGCAAAAATACCTCCCGTTTTGGTTGTTGAGGCGGTTAGTTGATCAACGCTTTGAAGCCCACTCTTGAGAAGCCTCTGGGGTGGGCATTATAGTGGATGATTTCTTAGATTAACGTAGGGTTCTTGGACTGGGTAATGAAAATAACTGTGAGAGATTCCTGGAGAGGAAGGTTATGAGTAGCGTTTCGGCAAATGGGAAAACTGGGGTATTGACCCGAGGGGTCAATGTTTGTCGGAACTGAGGGACACGATATCTGCGAAGCGAGCTAGGAGTCAGGCCGTGATGAAGAAGTGATGTCGATACATTGCTATGTTATTGCGAGAAGCTTAGCGGCTTGCGCCTTCTGTGGATCCCGAGATATAACCGAGGAATTGGGTGGGCGCGGAACACCAGTGTGACAGGGCCTGAGGTTTAACCGAGAATCAGCCTTATGTGCGGATGTCAGTGTAGAGGGTCTGCAGCTACAGGTTTCTTAAAGAGATTGCCGGTACTGAATAGTTTCTCAATGATCGGTTCACCATGTAGAAGCTGATATAACACGGCTCCAAAGAATTGGTGGCTGAATTTATACAACTCGGTTTGCCAACGAGCGCTTCACAGCTGAAGATGGCTGGTTCCATCAGTCTCGCAAAGGTCTATCGAAGAAACAATAAATTTTTGCACCCATTTGGGTCCGAAAACGCTCACAGCATCGAGACCTTGTGCGTAGGAGGACAGTTTATATAAACTTTCGCTAAAGTGTAAGCTTCAGCGGCGGTTCTGGCCTCCAGTAGTGTTGTAGGAGGCAACAGTAGTGCAAATGCCTGCCCGGTCTCCTCGCGGTGGTTGAAAGATCCTCAAGGCTGAGACAACGACTGGGCTTAAAAACAGTATTTAAAGTCTTGTGGCGTCGGAAGGATACAAATGCAACGATACAGGCAATATCAAACCGTGAAGGAAAAGACGCAAAACGTTGGGCGCGGCTTGAAATGAGATCTCAAAAGCTTAACACCAGCACAACAATAAGGACCACAAATTGACACAAAATCAACATCGAAGTCCAAAGCGGATCTTGAAGTAATTGTTTCAGAAAACATTTGATTTGATTTCGCCGACCGATGCCACCACAGTAACTTGTAATTAGGGTGGTCCGAAAGTTGCCCCGTCGTGGTAGTCATTAAGCTTTCGATTCTGGACGTTACCTGGAAAACTCGCGGAATTTACAGTCTCGGATGAGAACCCGGAATTCAATATCCTTGACTTCATGCGGTTGGGGATAAAGTCATTTTAAATGTCAGCACAATTTTCAGCTTAGCCACTTACTGCAGCCCAGAAGCATTGTTAAAAATAATTTTTTCTTAAATTTCCTCGGCTTCATTGACTAACTTTAAGGCAGGAGGGCAACCAATAATTGCCGTCAGTCTAAGAATCGTGATTTCTACGATGATATTAATAAATATCGTTCTGAACATTAGCATATCCACATGGGCACTCAGCACGACGTGCTAATATTGCCTTTTGAATCGTAGGAATCTTCCCCGTAACGCTATACACCGTGGCTTTGTCCTGCCGCATTGACAAATTATAATGGCCCAGGTCTTTAGAAGACGTAATGTGGAGGAATTCTCACCGTGCGGGGGATTTGAGAAAGCTGGAAGAACCAGAAACTATAGTCCTCGAAGATGCAGCGAGTTCCCAAATTTGCACTGATGAAACCCTACCGATAAGCGCTAAAGAAAATGTGTATCGAGATACCATTGCTAAATTGCGCGTAACAAATTCATCCTACATTCAATATGACTCAAATTCAAATATATCTAGAGCCGCTGAAAAAAGTAAGAATCAAACCAACTTCAAAAAACTTGTATTTCAGCCTGTGAATATTAGCGACATAAAGGGCATCCAAGCTACCTTGGCTTAAATTGACAGACAGCAACAGAGAAAAAAATAAATAACACGTTGCCTGCCAAAGCTCCGTTGGACGAGTGCGAATGATCAGCTGAATATTACCTAAACGTATGAGATTGACGAACTAAGTAAGCTGAACAAAGAGTCATTAGGACTTCCACTTAAGGTTTTCTCCTGAGAAATTTGAATCCAAACTTGGAATGTGCAAGTCCCATTTGTGGGATCGTTTAAACGCAAACTTTCGCAATACCCACGAGTGGGGTCAAACGCTTGCGACCGTGATTTGTGCAGCTCAAGTGTGTACTAGTCGCGGACTTTGCTTGAAATCCCCCGGAGGCTGGAAACGAGAAGTCATGCGGAACATGGATTTGTTTCTCCGGATCGCTGGTTTAACCGAACGGTAACCGCACAACGCGGTAACTATTTCAGCGCTGCTCACACACCCTGCTGAAATATACTCAACCATCAATCGCTCCCAACAGTATTTTCGTTATATCGGTCGATTATCAGGGTTGTTGGCATCTCAGTCGTTCAGAGCCGAGTAAGATTGACGCACAAGTAGTCACAGCAGTTGCGGGCAACCAAACGTAATACGAGACCCGCGTTAGTACAATCGGTCTTATTAAGTACATAAATGCATATCTCTATGAGGAAGTAGGCACTACAACGTACTGAATAAACTAAGAAGTCTATCCAGCACCTACTGTTTAGCCTGGATCATTTTGAAAGCCTAAATATCCGAGGTTCGACTATGTCCTTTTGCTCTTGACCCTTGGGAACCAACAGCCGTTACCTCAACTCATGGAGCCGAAGTGGAAATCAGCCAAGTCTTTGACCAACTGATGTGAGTACCTCTCTGAAATTTTGTTCCGACTGGTATTAACCAGGACACTTGACTGTTCATTCCACTCAGTGATTTTGGTCTTCTGACTTGATCTAGTTCGGTCAAAGTATGATGCATCTCTGAAATCTGGCTGTAGTCCATTGTGATCCCCCGCGATTAAATAGGCGGATGTAATCATGGCGTTATCCTTAGAACGATGACCGGTTCCAGCCGTGATTGGTAATGAACTTTGGACACGATTGTTTGACTGTACAAAAATAAGCCTGGACGTGAGGGCCCCGCTGGGTGCGATTCGTAATGGGTTTCCCGATTCCGCGGGTGTCTGGGAGCTGAGCTTCTGGCTGGAGCTATGGTCCGCCCTATTTTGCACATCAGCACGGTGAAACTGTAGTTTTGCCTTTATTTTCACAGAAAGATCTGCTATTTTCGAAGTAAAAGTGGAACCATGTTCTTCGGGCTTTTCGCCGCAGTTTTGAAAATCGCCGATTTCCTCCACAATAACAACGAACCCAAACTAGGACGATCCGCGGTAACCCTGGTCGTTGCACAGAAACATGAGTTTTATTTCGGAATGCAATAAAAGGCTGTAAAAAAGTGATATGCAAACTAATGAACAGTCAGTATACAAGTGCCACCTCTTCCTAAGTACAGCGTTCGAAGTCACACAAGATAGAGTGAGAACGTTCGACAGTAAAACGAACTCAGTATGCACAGTTATGCAGTCGATAAGGAGTGGTGATCGTGAACAACATTCATTTACGGGTCACTGTACTTAAAAAGCTCAATGCACATCGCAGTTCACGCTGCAGATCCCAAACCCGGTCTTTTCCGAAAGCCGAAGAGTCGTCTGATAACCCGATTTGTGCGCGGAACTGTGTTCCTCCGAGCATGTTTCATTGCATCCAGTCCAAGCTGCAGGAAAACGGCGGAGCCAGTCAGCAATGGTGACGACTGCAGCTGACGATCCACAAAGTCGCTTGTTTTTTCATTTTCAACAAACCGACCACGTTGCAGTTTCTGGTCGATTTAGACGCCGAGGTCAGCTTGAATCCACCTAATCGTGATAAACGCTCCTCACTCTACAAGGGGCGAATGGCTCAACGTTCGGGGAACGTCTACTCACCTGTGACCTTTGTCTTCGGGGTTGTTTCGCCCGAGTGTTTTTTGCTGCAAACATTCGGGATCCCATTCCGGGCGTAGACTTCTTGACGCGCTTCGGTGTGCCCGTTGATGTAAAGAAAAAGTCCTTGAATAAACGCGAAACGATCCTTTCGGTCCAGGATGAAGCCCACTTGATACAAAAGTTTCTTTGAAGAAGTAGATTCCAACGGAGCTGGCGTGACGCGCGCAAAATCGGGAAACAAAAAGTAAAGTTATTCGACACTTTTACTTCATTCTGCACTGATTGCCAATGGTGAAGGAAGGTGAAAGAGGAGTTTCCCTTTACCGCTTCTGCTGACAGGGCAAGTATCCAATTTGAGGACTCATTCCTATGGTAATTTTTCTACTTCTTCCGTTGTGCTCGCGGTTACCTGTGTCGCCATATGCAGTGCGTGGTAAACTGTAAATAGCTAATAACACTTAACTGTCATTACGAATGCATAAATCACGCAAGCAAGGTGTCAGCTGTCTCGAAAACTACCCCAGTTAACAGAGGCAAAAGGCTAAAAGAATCATCTGTGTTTGGAAAGTGAGATGTGACCATGGTCCGGTGAGCCCAAGGGAGATAGGAAAGAGAATTAGGGGATGATAAGAGAGTGGGTTTGGAAATTCTATCAAGAATGTGTGTGCGGTGGCCATTACGGTCAGGATGTGTCCAGGGAAGCCAACCGGCTGGCAAAGGTTGTTCAATATAGCGAAAGCCTCGGCTTCACGTCTCCAAGTCGTTGTGTCATACGAGTGCAGTCCCTAGCATTTGTTTGGTTCAGTCGGTGTGAACAACCAGTAAACTTGCACCAAAGTGGCCTAGATGTGACTAGCTACTTTATAATATACTTTATATATTTGTTATAATTTAGTTCGATATATATATATATATATAATATATCTATATTATTCACAATTCCTATCCGTCAAGATATGGTGCAGGATAATAGATATCAAGCGCGAAGGTTCGAAAACTAAGGTGACTAGGAAATAAACGAGAATTGCTAAGTATCACAACGCATGCTAGTTCTGCCATTCCTCATCACGCATTCCATTGGATCCGATGATTCCTCTTGTTGCTTGGTACTCACTGACTTACTAACATCCCATCTATTCATCTGCTCAACAGAAAAAAGACGGCGATTACTGAGAGCCAAGACTTGCAAAGTAGTAAGTTCGAAGGGTTATAAACAGAAGAATAAAGGTTTCGTAACAAAAACCACTGACTACGACACTGAAGCCTATCATATATTGTATTCAACATGGGCTCTGGGGGATTCATGTGGGAGTATCCAACGACTAGTCTAACTGTTACCTGCTCGTAGCCAGTCCACTTGGTTAGGTTTTATATACTTTTTTCACATGTCCATACTCAAATCATCTTTGAATATTACCTGCCTCGAAGACAACGCAAAACGAAGACAACCGTTTTTTTGGGTATGCCCCAGCCACTCAACCATCCTAATTTAGGCGCATTCTTCGAAAAGGGCGCCCTTGGCGCCCAGTAACTTTAACGCCTGAAACTGGAATTACGGATGTCCGCATCATATTCTTTACTATCAAGCAGACAACGGTGGTTTCAGATACGTAAGATGATTCCCACATTTGCCTCAAAGTCCATGGTTCGGCAGCCGTGGGGCAATACCTGACCTTCGCTGTGCTGCGAATATTATTCAACCATTTGGTCGACGTCCGACTGCCACAATGCCCTCAAAATATGGAAATCACGATCAGGCCCTCGAGTGTGCGGAAGATACGTTATCCGATTGCAGCGAACATCAGGTGGATTACGACAGCCCGAATCTGCTAATTGTCAAGATCGCCGCAGTTGTATGTTCTTGAAGGAACAGGGTATGAACTTTGTGTCAACCCGCGTCCTTGGTGACATAGTATTTTACACTGAAGAGTCGCAAACGCCCGGCATTCAAACGTACTGCGCTATAGCTCAAACGATCAATGCAAAAACCTGCAGACTAACTTGGTCCTTCACTGCAGCAGCTCACGTCGTCCGCATATTTCGACAAACAGATTCCTTGTTTGAAGCCAAATACGAATGCCACTAAGTTCTCACATGAAGATAAGACTAAAGCTAAAAGAAAAGGAGCAAGCGGATAACTTCCGAGCGAGCAAAATTCTTGTGGTGAACAACGAGTGTGAGGACCCGCCGCAAGACAATTCGGTTTCGACGGTGAGATTGAAATAATATTTTTCCGGTACACCTTTAGTGGGATGGCTGCGCCATGGTCGGATTGAAGTAGTGGACGTGTTCGAATCAAAAAAGGCAGAATATGCGTTTGGTCCTAGGAGCGTTACATCTGTTTATATGATTATATCGCAGAGTATAAAAAATGTGGTCAATACAAACCCGGCCGAGATCGAGTACCCGCTTTGGTTATCCACGCGTGCGCCCTTACGCGATCGCTGGATTAATCCGCGGATGGACGAATGCCCAGACGAGCGTTTTGGATAAAATGCTTACTAGATCAATTCCTCTATGGTTTTCGCATGAGGATCTATCATCTTTCTTGCAAGTTGTTGCACAATCACCGATTCACACCATTTCTTAGGAATCTCTTTCTTTTCCCAGATTGATCCCAGGAATTCTGTTGACTTTGAAATCTTAAAGCTATTCGTCCACATCCTTGAAGATGGGACGAGAGCCCAGCCACTGGTCCAGCTTGTCCTTTATGCCTTTTAAGAAGACCTGTCTCTCTCATTACTTTCATTTTGAATGGAGGACTGGTATCTACCTGCATTGGTTCACTTCCAATGTACAAAGTGGAAAGCCCCATTGTGGGCTAGCGAGCTCAGCTTAAACTGGTTATTTGAGGATATTTTCCCATACGATTCTCTCTGAGTGAATCGGTGTTTCGTCGGATTCCATCACAATCACCCTCACTATCCGCTCAGAATTCGCGTGGACCAGTGTTTGTCTTAATGCGTTGGCAAAGGAGTTGAGGACGCGAGATTGTGGTCGTTGGCTCGGCGCTTCTCTTATCATTTCCCTACTTGCCCATTACCACTGTGTGCTGATCGTTCATTTTCTCAAATACTGCTGCTCGTTTGACCGTCTCAACGGATTTTACGGGACATACATGGCGATATCGGGAATCGGATCTACGGATCTCACTAACAACTCCTGTAGCTGAGGATATCCATCGTTCCTTGGGTTTTATGAGGCAAGGAGCCCTGGATTGCAGTTACCGTTGAATGCAGAGCTTCTTTGCTCCTTTTCGTGTGCGCTGAATTCATCGAGAACAGGTCACATCCTAGGCATTTGAGCTGTCTGAAATCAAATGTTCAGTGTAGATAGTTGACTGTATGATCTAGAAACTTTGTGGCACTACTATATATATATATATATATATATATATATATATATATATATAGGACCGTCAAAACTGCACACACACGCGACCGGTTTCTGGGATACAGTCCAAAGGTGCACGCCCCACTCGCATGCTCAGAGCAAACCCAGCGCCATCCTGATCATGCGCGATCAAAACCGGATCACTGGATACACAAAGTTTGAGGCGAACGAAATTGAAGCTAGAGTGCGAAGAAAGGCCACGAGAGTTGGGTCTTACATGCACATTTCGGATACACAGCGTATATTTGTTCTAAAGTTTCAAGAGTTCTGTCTCGGGCTGCTTGTCGCCATGTTTGGTCGGGCTTTTAAATATTAAGAGGAACTAAGTGAAGTCAACATTTAGGTTTCAGCAACGCGTCCAAACTACTTCTTCCCCTCCCATTAATAATGCTATCAGATAAATCCATCGAGCCACAGTTTGTCATAAAATCTTGCATGGTCCTCATATTAGAAGAACGAAAATCAGAAAGGTTCCCTGCAGAAAGGATGCCAGAGGTAGTTGGGCGGTCGATACTTCGCGGCTGCCCGTACCACGGCTCTTTTTCTTTGGAAACCCTAACTGGAGCTTTTGACTCAAAAGTCTAATTCACAAGGGAGTGGAATGTTGACCCAGCTCGGCAACTCGGAACAAACGCATGCTTACCCTACTAACTTTGCTCGAAACAAAGGGTGATGTCCTAATTATCTTACAGTATGGAATTCTTTTTTATGGCATGCTTGAAGCGTGAAAGTAATGGGAGAGTCGTGCTTTAGAGCCGCCTTGGCCCACTACACCGAGATAAGGTTCGGACCATGATCCCGTGATTTTGGAGCGGATAGGACCGCACGAGGTCACAATGGGTCAATCGTGAGTGTACGCGAGGTTAGACGGAGGCGTGCTCCGTGATGCGACAAGTCACAGTAGTTTGGGCTCCATCGGGAATCTGCTGCAAACCGGTGCCGGGATTGGAGCATCTTTTCTGCGAAAAATAGTCATGACTGGCAAGCTTGCGCCCGGAGCCGGAGGGAATAGATAATGAGTAAATGCATGATCCTACAGTGGCGAAACAGCGTGCGAGATAGGGAAGAAAGGAGTTTGCGTGGTAGTTCATGGTTCAGTTTGCGGGTGCATGGCTGGTAAGTTAACCAGGCCGAAGCAGGTGGTTTTCTTAGGGGTCCACAAAACATCAGTCAATTAAAAGTGTCAGATATTCGCCTTTAGCGAGAAAGCAATGGGTAGGATTTCCTCAACATAGACTGTTTAAAGTATTAACTTAGTCTGAAAGATGAGTGGAAGAATCTTTAGGCTTCCGCTCAGCTACTTCTCGTCGCCTTTCGAGAGGTTCTCGGTGGGTACTACAGCCTTGGTCTAGAGCCCTCATCGTTTTTCTGCTTGACTATGAGACCCTCTTGCAGTGTCAATTCGTCATCTCCCCCGAGTTGTACGCGTACAAAGTCCAAAATAAACCGATCGCCCGACCAATTGCGTAATACTGAGTTGGCACTAGTTAGTAGGATTTATGTTTCAAATTCTTTTATTCACTGTCTTCTGTCCTGACCGCCTCATTTTACCCCTCTACTGATTGCTAGTTCTCCCAGTGACAATATACCCGATACTCAACGGTCCATTGTCAAATTGTGTCGTAAATGATCTTCGATCCCGTAGCTCGCGTCTTCTCAAACCTCGTCAACATTTAAATCTTTAACATGTGAGCTGATCTGCGAGGATGACTAGTGCTCAGTGGACTAATTAGCGGTTGATGTCTGCTGCGTCAATGGAGCGCGAATCCATGATCTAACTAATTGTTCTTGGTATTTCATCATAGTATTTCATGTGCATTTCAGGAAATGTCGCACCTCGAGCGGCAGCTCGACATGGTATATGAATAACCTTGACTGGCAACACAGAATCTGTCCTTGCAAACTGGATCTAGGGTAATAGCTGTTTATGCGCAGTAAGAGTGGGCATCAGTTGGCTTCCGAAATGAAAGCTTTAATAAGTGCAACTTGTTTACAGTCTTGGCATAAGCTCCATCAGATTGTAGTATCATCAAAATCATGGCAAAGGGTGAAAATAATGAGCAAGAAAGAATCAACAAAAAGAAAGTGTGCGGATGCCATCATCATCGTCGTTCAGCATTAAACTGCGAAGCAAGCCTCACTGACCGCTGCTTTTCCCTCAAGGTTACATTCTTCTATAAAAAGATTGAATATCCAGCGGAAACAGGGAGCGGACGTACACAGCTGGGAAAAGATAAGATGCCGCTGCAGCTGACACACGGAACAGTCTAGCTCTACAGGCGAACTCTTTCAATCATTCTGATTCGATAGAAAATGACAACACGACCGCCGCTGTTCACGATTCACTGCCATATCCTTCAGTGTCTCCAGCCAACTACTTTACGTAAGTTCGCTGTACATTTCCTCATTCCACGTTGCCACGCCAGCTGCTGATCTCTACATGGCATTTTCCACTCCATGGCAGGAACATAAATAGGGCACGATATGGTGGACGAGTGGTCCACACATGGAACACGTGACCCAACCAGTGTAGTCTACTAAGTTTCATACGCTGTGATAATGAGTTCTCAGAATTGGCACCTCACCTGGTCACTCCATCCAATGCTGGTCATACTACGCAGATATCGGTGGTCGACTCCGACACGCATGTTTCACGTCTCGCAACCGTACAATGGAACTGAGCGCACTGCGGCACAGTACACACGACCTTTCAAATTCAGTAAAATATCAGGCCTGCACCACAAGTGCTTCAGTCCAGCGAAATACGCGTTTACCACTATTTCGCAGCTACCATCGTTCGACAAGCAGCTACAAACGTGTATGAAACGGCCCACAATCGTTAGTTCCTCTCCATCCAGTATCAAGTTCGGCACTACTGTCGTCCAGTCCTGGAACAACACTATGCACTTTAAAGGTGCAAAGCACATGCCGAATCGAGCTACAGACCTCGAGAGTCTACCTAGTGCCTGTTGTGCATGGTCAGCAGACTCGAAAAGCCACACAATGTCATCTGCGTAATCTAGGTCACATAGCTTTCCTCCATTTCCTATTTCGACTCTTACATCACGGAGACCTCCTAAAGCATCTTCCACCACGAAGTTGAACAGCGATGGAGAGATGGGACACCCTTGTCGAACGCCACTAGTTCTTTCGAATGAACTTGATAGTTCGCCGTATACTCTCACGCGACCACAGGTATGCGAGCACAATGCTCGCAACAGGTTCACAAACTTCGTTGGCATACCCCTCCGGTGGAGAGCACTGAATAGTAATGTCCGATCCACTGAGTCGAAAGCACCTTTCAAGTCCAGAAGGACTACGATTGTAGGGAGGTGGTGCTTGTGGCGCGTTTCGAGTGCTTGGCGAAGAGTGAATATCTGTTCGGTGCAACCTCGACCTGGACGAAACCCAGCCTGTTGTTCGCGGATGTTACTCTCGCGAATCAGTGTCAACCGGCGCAGCATTATCGAAGCTAACACCTTAGTAACTATCGAAATTAAACTAATCCCACGATGATTGCTGCAGTCACTCCGTGTACCCTTCTTGAAGATGGGTACAATCAGTGACTCACTCCACAATAACGGAGTACGCTCCTCGTTCCAAATATCACGAATCAAGGAGGTAAGTGATTTCGTCAGGGCTTCTTCACCCAGTTTAAAAAGAACTGAGGGAAGTTTCTCGGGATCGGCTGCTTTTC
>LUCM01002289.1:0-51147 GCA_008360955.1 Fasciolopsis buskii | reverse complement strand
GGATTAGATTAGTCAGATATAAATATGGGTGGGGAAGGGATTTGTGGTGTTACATGCCTCTTGAGCACTGCGGAAGCTGTCGCAATCCACCTTCACAATCCCCCACTTTGTTCTCAAGAACAATTTGTGGTTGCGCTTCAACTCCCCTGGCCCACCCTCCGTCCCAATACAAACCCTAGACAACAAAACAATTAACACAACACATTCTTGTGTATTCAGGTTATACATGTAGCACCACAAATCCCTTCCCCACTCATATTTGTGTCTGACTAATCTAATCCTTCCTATAGTGAAAATTTTTTGTCAAGATTTATATATATATATATATATAGTGATGTAATGGCATGAGTACGAATCACTGAAAACGAGCTTGTTCGCCAACTTGTGTTTTCTCAATGTGCTCAGTGGTAATTTTCAAGGAATTTCTATCTTCTCGCACAAGGTTTAGATCTAAATTAGATGGTTAAAACTCGAACTTAATCTGAAGTGTACTCAAGCGAATTAACTGAGGACATCTGTTTACATCAGTAATATCCAGACAGTGCGCGTTTTGTCTTACTTGAAGGTTTCGCTCTTATGAAAAGCCTATTTCATGTACCAATAATTCTTGATGAACCAGCCAAGGATAACAAAATGTGAACCAATAATTGACAATATCTGGTCAAGTCAGGGTAGTACCTATTTTCAGCAGAGATTAAGTTAGAGCAACGGTCAAGGCCGCTTGGGAACGTAGTTCAGAATATTTGTAAAGCACTGAATAAGTGACATTTGTTGAATCCCGTAAACATTTGCCTTATCTAAAGAGCAAATTAAGTTGTGCCCAAAAACTAATAGATTCAGACTTCCATTTAATCTCTAATCTTTGTGAATGAGGACTTTCCTGATGCTAACAGGTTAGTGGGAAAGCCAAGCAGGCCGAAACTGGCAGTCCCTGAGACCTCGTGTAGACGATCGTCTATTGACAAAGTGGGCGTTTCTTAATCCACCATTGTTTCACGTCCGACAGCTGAGGCCACAAAAACGACGGCTTCCGAATCACGTACAATGAAATTCGTTTGCGATGGTACGCCCAATCTTTCCATTTTCTCAATAAAGGCAGCGTCCATCGGATTTAAATCCTATAACTATGAATGGTTGATATCCTTCATCACACATTCTAGTGCTCAGCAGGGTTTTCTTGTTGGGAATAAATTCACTTTCATAGAGAACAGACGCCATTAGTTATTGAACTTATGTTGAATTAAGTTCCGATCGCAGCTCTATAAACGAAGCATTTTTGTCATTCGAGAGGTCGGTATTTCCACTAAACACGAACTGCAAAATGGGCAATCTAGCCAACGTTAATATGAACCAATAATATTCTTTTATTAACACAAGAGGACTCGTTTCATAAAGACCAAACGCCAAGGTCTTGTAAAAAGAGGATGTAAGGGACATTCACATAAAAACCATTTTTGTTGACCCAATTTCAAACAGTGATAGAAAGGAAGTTTAATTTGATAAGAAAACAGATAGAAAGAGGGTGATCCACAACTTGTCGATTCTAGGAAAAAAGAGGAATGAAAAGTAGAAGTTTGACACTTATGGATAAAAAACTTAATATGGATGGCTAGAAGTCTGAGATTGAGATAGGCAGACGAAAGTAGGAGGCATGGGAACTGACAAAGCAAACTCCGAGGAAGAAATGCCAGGAAAATGGGAAAAGAAAAATGAGAGTGAAGTAACCACAAGACGGTGGGCAAGCAACTGCAGACAAGATGTCACAAAAGGGTCACTGATCAACCAGATGGTCTTGTGTTGAACTCGAACAAGTAAAGGAAGAGAAATAAACGAATCCTCGTCTTAATTGTAACTGCAATTTTTTAGTGCGGGGCAGATTTGGGTGAACTGGAGTGAAAAAGCCGGAAACAAAATAAAAACTAACTCAGCGTGCAGTGCGAGAATCTCGCTGATATATCAAAGGGAACCAGCACAACATAAAACCTATAGATAGGCCAAGAAGACCGATTGGCTGAATAAAAAAAGATGAAGATTGGATGATTGACATTTAAGGACAAAAGGGTGAGGGAAATTGTTATGCAACAACGATAATACATGGCCGGTTATGAGTACATAACTTGAAGCTCTTGAAAATGAGGGAGTTAACAAGGAAACTGACCTTCAGTATGAAGCAAAATAAATATGCCCTCAAAAATAAGTGCTACTTTCGATGTTATATGCGATTCCTTTCCAAAGTTGAATATCAGTAAGTTCACTGGTCCGGGGACTAGTCCGAAAACATAAACGTCTGCTTACAGGAACCCAAAATTTTCATTCCAGCTTAGTCCTGCATGGTATCGTTGACTTTATATACAACAGGCACGTTCCAGAAGCGGTTTATGGGGGAAATTGTAGCCTCAGAGTTTTCAAATTAGTTCGAATGAACCAATCCCAACGAATCGCGAAACCATTAATTTATGGCGACCTTGCGCGCATGGCATATGCATCAGCTACGCATAAGACTTCACATCCAAACATCAATTCCTGGAACCTGCATGTGATCTGCGTTCCCGAAAGATAAGACCAATACTTACAATTACTTGCACCAGACCGTTGGATCTATTGACAAATCATCTTCCGATTTCCTACCCCCTATTCTTGGGATGAAAATGTCAAATGATTGTCTAGCTTATGGGTTATCTGTAGCAATCGAAATACGTGCCAGCTTTTGAAAATCCTCAGGAATCAGTCGTACCGTAGTTCCCTGGGTTTTATTTATATTGCCTTTATCTTCTTTACTTTTCATATTAATGAAAACAACTATTTACATCATTTCCGTCTCCGGAATAAGGCAGCAGCCAACAAAGGGCTGCCAAATGAGGAAGTTGGCTGGCGGTGGAAGGATTAAAATATAGGAATCCGCAAAAATGGTTGGCTTGGAAATGAAATGAAGAGTAATCCTTCGACTTTCAAAGCAAAGTCATAACAGACTTTTTGACCCTTAGAGCGTTGCATAACTCAAATATAATAATGACAATGTGTAGCTGGGCTATTAAGTCAATGTAGTAAAACTGATTGTTTTGCTAAAATCAAACCGAATATGGTAAATAATTTTGGGAAGGAATTTCTAATTCTTTCTAAAAGATCATATTGCCAGGTTTAGTCAGAATTATTAGTTGCAAATTTCAATGAATTCCACTTATCCCCATACATGGCGCCGTTCACACATATCTGTTATACTTAATGTACTCATTCGTCAACGAAAAGTACCAAATCTAATTTAAAAACCTTATATTTTTCAGTAAATCAGGCAATGGTTCATTTTGGCACCATCAATTTGTCTCAACTATACTGTGAGTTAAAAATGAGAAATCTAGTAATTACTTTCAGTTACCAATATGGGATGTGCTGTATAGTGTATTGTAGGACATAGAGCAAGGTCTTCGACCCATTGCTGATCCAATCCCAACAAGGTATATCCGAAGAGTTGTCAAGCTTTATTAGGGATAAAACGGCTACAGAGTCGTTTTGTCGTATCCTATTGGTGTAATCTTTGACAGACGTTGGTGACTGAAATCATAGTCGCGGTCTACCTCCATCTACTTCGAGTAAATCGAAATAATTATGATCATAGCAGGCACAAAAATTACACAAACTTGTTTGCAGCAGATGCACTCTTCTCCCTCGAGCATTCATTTATCGTCAGAAGGATATGGAATTCACGAAGCAAAAGCAATACACCAATCAAAGAAATACATGCACATGAAACGTCAAGATTGCGTCAAACGGTCTATGAACCATTATAAATCCAATGGGGGAAAATGGTCAGACGGAAATTATCGTCCTCGAGGAAGGCACTCCAATCTTCAAATACATCATATACGTCAACCATTATCGAAGGTCGATCTAGCTGAGACGCACAAACAAACAATCTGGATACTTCTTGGGAAACTGACACGTAAAGCTGAAGCTTTGTGTACTGTTTTCGCAGTGGTACGCACAGTAGCCAGGTAATAAAATAAATCAATCACCAAAACAATCGTGGCAGTTAAAATAACTTCAGCGTTGCCACACGAATGAAACCAGAATGCCATAAAAATTAAATGTCCCTAAATTCAGGAGGACATTACAGACATCACTCTCTTTAAGACAAGCCTGTTTTTCTACGATCTGCTAAGGTTTCTGTTTCATCGGAATGCCCTATCGTGCTCTTCCCGAGGAATCCCACATGACGCTCCCGCCAGCGCTGAAAAGCGGAGTCGTGCCTAACTCGTGATTTGTGTCGAATCAGCTCTTCCCGTTCTTTACACTTAGAATATGTATTGCTAACTGTTAGTTAGTATCATTTTTTTTGGGAATGCAACACAAGCATATATGTCAATTTAGTAGGATCGCACTGATGTCGATCTGAATGCTGTTACTCAGGAGTAGCGTCTAATTGGTCATGACCTACACATCAAGTTACAAGCAATCTGGTTTCTCCTAAATGCAACGAAATTCCAGTTATTTTCGCATAACGAAACGTAACGGTGGCCTACTGAAGGACCACGGATGACTATCGCGTAGCAGCCCAAGCAAAAAACAACTCTAAATATGACTCACCACAATTTATTTGTGCTCAACTTAATGTAAGGTGTTTCGTATTGCTTCGCTTTTCTCTTTATCTTTTCGGATTACCTCATCATGGTAACTAAGGTGACAAGATCCTGTTCCACTTGTTTCTGAATATAGCCTAAAGACAAGTATGCCCATTTTACTCTCTTACGCCTGTTCGCCCCAGGTTGCAGTATCCGGTATAGCTGCCCGGTAGTAAGCAAGAATTTGGATAACCACAAGCATACACAATAACGTATATCGTTTTCTTTTATATTAAAGATAAAGGAGTCACCTACTTGTTCTACATTGTGGAGTCAAATGTACTGCTCACATATGTCAAACGTATAAATTACCACTTAATTTGTAGGTTTTTTCATTTCTGAAAAGTTCACAGTGGGACAGACCTTATAACGGTCAAGAGGAACCCCCATCTGAAGCGACTGGAACCATCAACCATAGTGGTGCGATTCAAGACAGGTAGAAATACGAAAGGATATGTCAAGCGGCACTTCAGTAAAACAGAGTGGAAAAGCCCCACGGGAATGAGTGAATCAAATCTGGCTGACCCTGTCAGAAAAGATAAGACGTGAGTGGTAGTAGATGTTGAATCGTCATACCCGTTATCCTGGCCTGAATTCAACACGACAGTAGTGACATCGCGCAAACGGCATCAGTCAATTAGTTCAACGAAAAAGCCACGTGAGAACATAGACAACGGTGACTGGTGGAATCAACCAACTGGCCATCCGACCAGTGAATTTTGGACAAAAACATGAATGATTTGTCTTTTACTAAGAAGTGAGATTCACCGTCTGTTCGATATGGCCGTTCTCCTTCGGGCTACTGGGCGGAAACGATGACGAGATAGAATCGGTTTTAAGTTGACGTTTCCATGTCAAGGCAAATGAATTTATTATCGATTCACATTCTGTCTAAGGAAAATAGCCAGAATTGTAAGTCATAAAGACCAGTCGGTGAATTGTGTAAAACATTGAAGCCATTCACTGGTCCTTATTCATGCGTTAAGACGGGTAACGAGCAGCCATATTCGCTCTTGACCATTTTTTCTCATAAAACATCACTTCCGCCATCGAATCGCCTACTAACTTTGTCACACAATCAAGAGTAGCGGCATCCGCTCTGCCGTTTCGTGTCGCCATTAATTCACCCGTCCAACATGATCGTCGAAAATGAGGGAAGTGATTCTGTTGGTCATTGTATATGTACCTGAATACATCCGAAAGACAACAGGCAGTGTATCAGAATCATCAGTCACATGTTTTATGATCGCTCGAAGCGCATTAGAATACAAGATAGCCGAAATTTGGTAAGTACACCCCTTACTATGTGTTATTCGCCTGCGGAATATTTACTTGACGGTTATACACGATATACAAATGTGTAAAACGGACTCATTGGACCATAAAAATATCATAAGAGCCGGAAGGTGGATTTCCGATACATCGATGCAAGTTCTGGCACCCGGTTAGATAGGATCTAGTCATAAAAGTAATTTTCAAGGATGATTTGAATGGATACCAGATTACGAGCAGACTGCTCCAGTTTCAGATTATAAAACTTCAAAGTTATTGGAGACCGTCCCCGTTGCATTTTTCAAGGCCCCAAAAATACGACAGAGCCAAGGAAGTTCACATATTTGGAACTACTTGTAGGTCCGTCTTTAGTGGATCTACTTTCAAGTATTTCTGTGTCACTGCCACATCCTTAGTCTAGTCTGATGTCGATAATTCTAAAAATGCTTAAGGCCCCTAACAAAATATAGCTACTGTGGAAAAACAATTGGAAAGTGAGCAAACCAGCTGCCTTCATGAACAAACACACGGAGAGATTCTAACTTTCGGCGCAGGAATATTTTACTCATGCGATCTAAACTGCTGTTTTTTTGAAATATGATTATTATGCTTACACTGATAAATGCCGCTCGCAGCAAAAGAGATTTCTGCTTGCATAAAGCCAGCCAATTGTGTGAAATAACGTCCTCGCTGGTCAGCTAAACATAAAAGCCCCTGAAACCATTCTTTCGATTATACCCGGTCAAATTAGCAATTGTTTTTGCGTCTGTAAAATATCTTTTTCAGATTAAAACAGTCACATCTTTGATCCATAGCATAGATGAAAGGTGCCGTTTAAAAAACCGTTATCTTTGGAACATTACTCTAAAGCGACTCTGTGCCGTCCGCCCCTGCTGCATCCCACCAAACGTGGCCGTACTTGACACTATATCTTACAACGCAACTATCGTGAATAGTGAGCAATAATCGAAATATTTTAGCTTTTTGGTTACGCCACGGGATAATTATTTTGTCGAAATCTACGTTCTAATTTTGGATCCATAAAATAGGTATTTTCAGAGGGTGGTAACAACTGAGGTCTCGCATGAACTCTTCCAAACTTCTGTGGGACACATTAAACGTTCTTTTCAGGTAGTTGCTTAAGACAAGTAGGCTCTTTCTAAAGTAGTGATACTTCAATTCTCCCGAGAAAGAGAAAATTGGTTGGCATTTTTTCTGCTTTACAATGGCTCTCAACGCTAGCGCTTTCTGTCTCTAAAATGGAGCCAAAGGCTAGTAAAGATGACAAAGGTACAATGCTCGAATATCATTATTTCGTATGTTGGTAAAAAAATACCATTGAAGAACTAGAAGGTGGAATAAGAAGATATGCACTTGAAAGCACATCACAGACTAGCTAATACCAGTCCTATTGCAGTTTCTTGCGTTCGCAGACGAATTACTCTCTGCACACAATGACTGAATATAAGCACATTCACGGTATAACCAATAGAGTCTTTGTCAGATTTCCGTGCACAAAGTGAACAGAACAGTCTAATTCCTCACAAGCCTTAACAAAATTAACTGTTTAGTATGTACATTTGGAAATGGATAATTGATGGATGGCACTAACCCAACTCACGTCGTTTCAGAAGTTGTCTTCAGAGTACGGTTTACTTCATCGCCTCTTGGTTCCACGAGATTTGGTGGAACCTGCTAAGTCGCTAATTTTAAAACCGAAGGCGACTGATATTCTTTTGTGGCACATAACTGTTTCAGAAACTCACCGGAACTTGAAAGCATAATCGCATTACCTTACCCTCTTATCCATTCCAATTCTCCCAGGAATTGATAAATTCATTTATGCAAACTAAAATTCTCCATCTTCACAATAACTTTGGTTCGTGACCCTTAAAAGTGCAAGCCGCATGGTAAAATGGTTGAAGTTTTTTTCATAATATATATAAAGATGTCTCAAATGCCTACTGATAAACCTAAAAACCATTTTCCTCCTCTTTGGTGATCAGTGCTACATGGAGACTTGTAAGAGCTCATCGAAACAAAACGCGTTGTTGCTAATTAATCACGCTCTTAAATCTAAGATTCACATGAACACGCATAGAGCTTATTGGTGAATATCCATTTACTTATTTTTGCTATCTCGCAAACATTCGAAAACTAATTGTGGAAAAAAATGATTTCGCAATGGGACAATGTATTCCACTCTACATAGCATTCAAGTCAAAAGAATCTTGTCAGGAGTGAGAACTGTTGCATATTCACCCAAAGCAACTAAGCTCCAATCCGGAGTGTATGATTGCGACTCGAGCTTCTTAACCTTAATAAACAAACTGATGGACGAAAAGATTTCGTTTTGATCCCAGTACCGACCTGATAAACTATGCAGTGATGCCAATCATGATGAATCTCGCATACCACGCTTTCTGAAATGCATGTCATGAAATTCACGCTTCGAATGCATTGGGAAATGTTTCGAATTTTCCAACACATTGGAAATGCATTTCGTTGCATTATTTTGAGTTTTGCGGAAAATTATATTAAAACACGGTAAGCAAATGAGACCTAAACATTGTCGCAATTTTATTTAAATACAAACATTTAATCAAGGAATTAAGGTAACAAAGACAAAACAACATAGTGAGCGCAATAGCAATTCCGCACAAATACCGACTGTACATAATCGTGACTGAGTATTTGGTGCAAATAACTCTACTGTGTGGAAGGTGGAACGTAAATATGAACAAATCTGATTGCTTTGAACAATAAATGTTCCCGCAAATTATCCGCGCCTCAGTCAAAAACACGCGACTACCGACTTCTATATATCATCGTCATTCCACAATATTCTCTGACAATTATAAACTACCATAAGCGAAAGTTAAAAAGAAATTAAGTTACGGACAATAAACCGTCAAAATGTAAATACTTCGTATACCGCAATACAAATGCTTTGGGATAAATTCGTTTCACAGAACACTGGAAGTCAGCGACGAAAAATGATTCGGGTAGCTAAGATGGTCGGACATGACAACGGCGATGTTAGAATCAAAGAAAATCCTTGGTACGGTGTTTAAAGTACAGACAGGGTTCTGATCCTTTTATTTTACGGCAGTTTGATTATTTTCTTGACAAAACATCAATTTCAAAAGCAGAACACAATTACGGTTATGATAGAGTAAGCGAGTAACCTTGAGTATTTTACCAATTCTTGACGGATTCATGGAAAAACCTACAGGAATAACGTAGGCGAGAAATATTGTACGCATCGTAGACGTTACGACGGGTATGGAAGAATTCGTCAGCTGGCAAGCGATGACGAACAGAGATACGCCGATAGGATAACTGACTGATTTGTTTGGATACATAATAATGTAAAACCTGACGGGCTCTTGTGGGACAACGCAGAACTAATCAGAGACTGGCAAGCATACACAGCAAGAGAAACGGCTCTTTGCACGTAATAAACGCAACAGAGGGAAATAGTCGACAGGCCTTCTGATCTCAAATTTCCTCTCACTTCTATATTTGTGGATCGAGTGAGAGGCACGGAGTAAGGAATATACGGACGCGGAGACATAAAAGGAAAGATGAACTGTGTAGGGATTGGCGCAAAGTATCAAACCGCAAATCGTGTGCGACACTCAGTTCTTGTGGATTGTGCGACGCATTGTAACTCATTTTTTTTATTCTCAACTGTACGTGAATGAGCAAGCGCATCTTGAGAAGATAAGGTCGTGGTTCCATCTCGCATGAAATGAGTAATTAAATCCACCGGAAGAGGAAAAATGATGGTGGAATTCTTCTCTGCGGAAATAGTACCCAAAGTTTGCAAGTAACGGAGCTGGACAGCAAACGGTGATTCAGTAATCACATCAGCAGCCTCCTTAAGTGCATGTGACGCTTTCCACTCGCCTTCGGCCGCAATCACCTGAAATCAAGACAGTTAAATACATCATTTTTGCGAAAAAGCTAGATGTAATTTTTGTCTAATTTAATTCTAAATTTGTGTGGAATTATTTTGGATCTTAGAGTAAAACTCAGATGCAAGGCAAGGCGGACAGAAGGCGAACAGAATTTTCGCGCACACTCGAATTCTTGAAAGTAACACGGATGTTTGACTTTGCAGGTTGTGACCACAAGCGTAGGCCTAAGTCAGCTTTTCACAATCTTGATACTTCAACTCGCTTTTGAATACCGCATATTTCTAATTCCCTACTTAAATCCATCTAGCTCGCAGTAAATACGGGGGGCAACTGTCGGGACTCCAACTTTTTCTGCTTTTACGAAGACCATCTAAAACCCGATCTACTGAGGTGCCAAAAGATCTTTAAAAATCTCGAAATGTATGCAAGTTGACAAAAAATAATTATGAAAATAAATAAACTAAGGACTGCAGATAATTTTCTAAACGGTATCAGGTAATTTCACCAGTGACTGACATAAATGTACTGCGACTGGCCTCCGAGTTTCTTTTGTTTAACGGAGCATACAGCATTTCCATTTCCGTTGTCAGACAAAAAACATTTTAAGATTCCCAGGATTCCTTTATATTGACGTTACTCTTTATTTACACCAAAAACATCATTCATGATGAGGGGATACTATACAGCATTAGGTTGGCCCCGAAAAAATGCTATTTTACTACGCAGAGTACACACGTATTAGCTCAGAGCTTTGCAAATTAGTTTAAAGTCACGGTTACCGTTTTGGACATCTCAAGGAACTAAAGTATTTCCCATTTGGGGACTCACGCAACGTTGTTTGCACTGCAAAGAGCACAAATAAATCCGACTGGTATCGCATCACCAACATCATCATGCTTCAGCGTTAAACAGCAAGGCAAACGTTACCGACCGCTGCCTTTTCCGCAGAGTAAAAAAGTTCCTACAAAAAGAATGAATAACCAAGGGGAACAAGGAATGGATCTACACAGGCGGCAGAAGATAAGACGCTGCTGTAGCCAACAAACGCACCCTTCTTAATATTCTGATTCGACAGAAAAGGACAACACGATCGCCACTGTTCGTGATTCACTGCCATATCCTTCAGTGTCTTCAGCCAGCTAGTTGACGAAGAAGTGAGACACCTACTTTGCCTACTTTACTTTCGCTGTACATTTTCTCGTCCCACGTTGCCACGTCATCTGTTGACCTCCACATAATCCCTTCCATTCATTGGGAGGAACACAAAATAGGGCGCAACATGGTAGACAAGTGTTCGACATACGCAACACGTGACCCAACCAGCGTAGTCTACTAAATTTCATTCGCTGAAACAAGGTATTCCCGGAATTGGCACCTAATACTAGATTTCCGACTTCCGCTTAACTCATTCGGTCACTCCATTCAATCCTGGCGATACAACGTAGACGTCGGTGGTCGAAAACTCCCAACCAACGAACATCTCCAACACGAATACTTCATGTCTCGCAACCATACAGCAGAACTGAGCGCACCGCGGCACAATACACACGACCCTTCAACTTCTGCCACAAGTGCTTCAGTCCAACGTAAGCTGCTCGTGCCTTCGATATACGTGTATTTACCTCCACTTCCGAGCTACCATCGTTCGACACGCAGCTACCAAGTTAGGTGAAATGGCCCACAATCGTTAGTACCTCTCCATTCAGTACCAAGTTTGGCACTACTGTTGTCCAGTCCTGCAATAGCACTTTGCACTTTGAAGGTGCAAATTACATGCCAGACCTAGCTACAGACCTCGAGCGTCTACCTAGTGCGCGTTATGCATGGTCCGCAGACTCAAAAAGGCACACAACGTCATCTGCGTAATGTAGATCACATAGCTTCCGTCCATTTCCCAGTTTGACGTATGCATTCAGAAGACCTCCTAAAACACCTTCCATCACCTCGTCCATGACGAAGTTGAACAGGAATGGAAAGATGGAATATCCTTGTCGAACGCCACTAGTCACTTCGAATGAACTTGATAATTCACGGTATACCCTCACGCGACCATTGGTATGCGAGTACAATGCTCGCATCAGGTTTAATAACTTCGTTGGCATACCACTCCGGCGGAGAGCACTGAATAGTGCAGTCCGATCCACTGAGTCAAAAGCAACTTTCAAGTCCATAAAGATTACGATCGTAGGGCGGCGGTGCGTCAGGCATGTTTCTATTAACTGCTGGAGAGTGAATATCTGGTCCATGCAACCTCGATCTGGACGGAATCCGGCCTGCTGTTCACGGATATTACTCTCGCGAATCGGTATCAAACGGCGCAGCATTATCGAAGCTAACACCTTAGTGACTATCGCAACTAAACTAATCCCACTCCGTGTACCCTTCTTGAAGATGGGCATCATCAGTGACTCACCCAACGATAACCCAGTACGCTCCTCGTTCCAAATACGGCGAAGCAAGGAGGTGAGGGATTCCACCACTTTGAAAAGAACTGGGGGAAAATCATCGGGACCGGCTGCCTCCCCCTTCGACAGAAGCCGAATATGTGACTGCACTTTCACTTCCATTGGGGGGTCAAGTGACACCTCCCAAGGATTCACAGCTCCAGACGTCGGACTAAATACGTTAGCGTGTGGCCAGCTAAACTGATCCTTGAAGTCCAGTCTTTCCAGTCTTTCCTATCCACCATGGATGAGCTCTCCAGTCCTGTCACACACGAATTCACTAACCGAAGTTCACCGCCCACCGCTGTCGCGTATAAGCCTAAACAGTCTTTGACCGTTACCTGAAGCGGCCGTTCTCTTCATCTCCTCGGCTACCTTAACCCACTAGTGCTCACGGCCATTCTTAAGGCTTATCGTCAGTTAACGCTGCAACTGTGGACGCATCTTATTCATCTTCTTGCAGTTAGGCAGTTGGCGTTTTTGCTCCATTAGACCCAGAGATCCTTGCGAGATCCAGAGTCTCTAATGAACGCCAGATCTAAGACCACGGGTGAAAGCTGCTGCCAAATGCACCGCCTGCTTGATCTGATCCCACTGCCCGTCGGAGTTATAGTTCCTCGGAGATTTTCTGTTCGTAGCTGTTGCGAACAGCCGAATAGCACAGATGGTCGACGGCCAATCGAGTTTGTGGTCTGCGTCGATGGCCGTTGAGCTACAGCAAAAATCGCATTAAAACTAACGCATAATCCGATTCGATGTACGTGGTCCAGTACGACCTACAGTTCTGGACAGAACCACGCCAGCGGAGGCTTACTGCAATATGGTCGATCTGGCTCAGACTAACCGTCGAGCTAGGGCGCCATGTCGCTGTGCGACGAGAACTGTGTCGGAAATGCGTACTAGATAGGAACAAGTTATTGTCTGCGCAAAACTAGAGAAGTCATTCCCCGTTATCTGTTCGCTAAGTAGGCAAGGCGCATCACCCACCTAAACAAGACTACGATGCACTAAGTCCTCAAACTTGTGCATTCAAATCACCTGCAGCTACTGCAATGTCAAGGCCTTTGCTCTTTCGAACAAGGGCGACGAGGTCATCATAAAACTCGTCTTTCTCCATGTCAGTGCTGCTGCTGTAAACACTACTATCCTTCCGCACACCGACTGATCCCTGCAGTCTCACGACGCACAAACGACTGTTATTCGGGATCCAGTCTAAAAAGGTTGCTTCAGCCTTCGCACTCAAGACTATGCCTACACCGCGTTGACCCACAGCTTGAGCTGCTTCGTCTCCCGAAGTGTGCAGGAAATACCTTGACGAGACATTTGGCGCAGTTAGTTGAATTACCCTACTCGAATCCTGACCTCGTGTTTCACTCACGCAGCAGACATCAATCGAAAGTAAGCCCACTGTCAGAGCTAAACACGCCTGCTAGCCAGCCTGCATTAAAGTGTGCATACTGAAGGAACCGAGATTCAGAGGCTGATGAGGCTTGAGAAAATGTGAGCTAACAGACTGAAAACCACCTACTACACTACTTGACAATGAACCGTTACGAGTATCGGGCGTGTCATCAGTGGGGACATTATGGGTAGGCAAAGGGAGCAAAGAGATTTGGTCAGGGACAGAAGAGACAAGTGGAATAAAAGAGAGGGAACTCTGAGCAGTAGCATACTTATCACTACCTGCCAGGAGTCTACTTTGTCAGGCATCACATCACGGCCTAAAACCTTCTTCTATGTCAAGACTATATTCGAAGTGCATACTAAATGTTTCTCAATAATACAAAAATGTGGCCGGGAAGTGCTCATAAAAGCCCATTGTCCGCTCTCCGTGTGAAATGTTGGGCCTCTCAAGTTTCGAGTATGAATACGTCTACGCTCACGTCTGAGTTCAGTTGTTTGCCGCTGCTCGCAGATTTCGTGAGCAACGAATCGCGTCTTCAAGCTTTAATTGTGACAATTAACCAGGTCATTCATCATGTGAATACTAAGTTGACTGACTCTTATTTGTTCGTTCTTTCAAGGCACCTTGATGCAAAGGTCAACGGATGTCAAAAACTGAACTCACTGCTTTTCCTGACTTATAACTCTACTTGTAATGTTACAATTTTATTAAGAATAAAATCTAACTAATCTAACATTATTTGGTACTCAAAAATTACTGTGGCAAATAATAACTAGTCTAAATACGACAGGACCACATAGTTGTAAGCGGCAAAACCAAGCATGTATTCTAAGCCTACGTCCCATACAAAATATGTCGGTAACCCCTAGGATTTCAAAAATCCTGAGGTTTTGCCTTGTTTTGACAGATTTACTCAACAACTTTAGTTGTCTCGTGAAGCAATACTCGAGATTTTGTCTTCGCAAGCTTTTTGCCGTGGATCGGATCTATATGGATTGCAAAAATTCCCAGTCGAACAAAATAACCGTACTAGAACTTACAATATTTGTTTTCACACAATACTCTATGATCTGGCATACGACAATTGTGAAGCAAAAAACTATTTCTCACGTGCTAGTATAGCCTCATGCATTCATTCTTGCACATACCTTTGCACGAGCCTCTCTTGCCGCCTCAGCCTCGGCTGCCATAGCGCGTTGCAACTGCACTGGAAGTCGCACATCCTTGCTGAGGTTTCAAGAGAAGAAAAGACCGGAATTTCTTATGTGAACGAACGGTCGAAGTAAATGAGCAATATCTAATGATCATTGACAATAAAATAACCTATATGTAAATCACTCTTACGTTCCCACAAGGGCTCAGTTTGTTTGTCAGCTATGACACAGTAGCGTTATGAGACGACCATGATCACGAAAAGCAATCAACGATTAGAAAATCCATAACTAGTTAATTACCTTCAAACAACACAAGTATGACTTACTGTTCAAGTTGCATCTAGAATGTCATTCAGTTCTATGCTACGCGCCTTCGCATGAGCTCAGCAGTCGTTTTGTAACTAATAGACCTAACAAGTCAAGTAGAACCATAAAGCTGAAAAGGTTCACACAATTCTAAATTACACGATTAGTGTTTCAAATGGAATTCTGAAGATTTCTTGAACAGAGGCAGATCAGATTTTAGTAGAGCACAAAGTTACTATTTAAAAATATAACGCAACCAATTGACAAAAACTCCATTTCTGGAACGAAAACATACATCACTGCATAATGCGAAATAGTCATGAATGTGTGCCCAAAATAACTGGACAAAGAGTATGGCCTTGACCTTTGGATCGAATGTACTTTCTTGTAGAACGGGTGAATTTGTTCCTTTAACCTTGTTAAAAGGTTTTGATTTAGCTAGATTTTCTGCGTACTGTTAACAACTTCAAGTAAACGACAGAACTTTGTGGTAGGTAACTTTCTGTGGTTCTGGTTTGTACTCAGCAAAACGTCTTGAAATAAATGAAATTCATTGGTGATTTCTCCACCTACAAGCCTCATAACTCAGAGCCCTATACGTACGACGAAGGGTTTATCTTCTTAGCTTCACGTTTGGATATTCTGTTGAAATGAATCAAATCCGGTCAAAATTTTGTGAGCAGTTTGGCAATCAAAGTTTGCATAACTAACTCTTTCATCACCGAGCGGAATGGATCACAAAAAGAGTTAGGGCTAGAGAAAACGATTACACCAGACGCGGAGTGATTCGTTATATTAGTAAACATCGCTTGGAACAGGTCATGGAATCGCGTGTTCTAAAGACAGATTTGCCAAGATAACGCCAAATGGTTTCGTTCTGCGTCGATTTAAAATAATAAAGTATTACTGGAAAATTTCCAGAAATGGTTCAATGATCCTCATGAGAGAACAAACCCCGCCAGATTTTTTAATATTCAAAGCGAAGATTCAAAAGTACCACGAGTGTGACGTGCAACAATCCACATAGAAAACGATAAATCAAAATGAATCACAAGAACACTACGATTTTGGCCTGTTTTCTTTCACCACATTTGGGGGCCATAGATCGTTTACCCACAGCAACGTTTTAGAAGCCAACACATAAGGTAAGACTAATTTCACATAGTATATTTGCAACCCATCACCAAGATAAACCAAAAAAAATTAAAATTCATGATGAATTGCTATTCTGGTTAATTCATAAATACTGTAGTCGCTTCCATCTTGTGAACACCTACAGACAGGATGAGAATGTTTCGGTTTCGTCTCTAAGAGGAGCAAAAGGCAATTTGCTTCTTCCAACAATCAAAAAGTGGATACGCTGCGTGAAGGTAAGTTATTATGAATATTTGACGCATAGTGCAGTCAACATTTTGACGATCTGCCGATGTCCTTGTTAGCGTGGGTAACCAGAAGGCAGGTTGATAACTATTGTGAGCTCGTCCTTAATCGGGTTATCCACAGTAACCGAAAAGCAAACTTAAATATTTTCAACAACGATGTTACCGAAAACCAAGCATTCTCATTTCATGATTTCCTCAAAATACCGAAAATTGAAATCTGCATTACGGTGAAATGTAGCGTTTTAAAACGTGTAGCTTCTATGTTAAGAAGACCGATCTATTAATCTGGCAAACTGTAACCGGCTTTATTCCAGTGGCACAAAAGGCTGTTATACCATTACTTTATTACTACATACATCACACGACCGCAGCTTATGTCTTACAATTTAATAGACCTTTCTTCCACTCACAGGTGGTTCCGTATAAAATGGCAAATTTATCACAACTAAAATGATAGCGTAGTCCAAACCCTATCAACCATCACATTAAACCATACTTTAGGTGAGTTGAAGGGAACAAGTTATTGAATCTCCACATTGTATCAATCGCGTTACTCAAGGCTGGAAACAGATAACAAGAAATCCAGCATCTACAAGTGCAGTCATCAAAATAGCCCGAAAAAGCAACCACCGCGCATTAATCATACGCTTTAATCTTAGTCCGTTCCATTCCGTTTGAGCTTCGGAACCATTATCTGTGTATCGACGTTCTCGCTCCATTAGTTTCTTGAAAGTAAAATGAACGAACAATGGTGGATAATGAAGCAACTTTCCAAATAAAAGTACTGAATGGATAAGGAGTGATTTGAGGTTGACCGATTCCAACAACAGTACAAATGCAAAACACGTGCTGCCTAAAATTACTCAGCGAAAGGATTTTTTGAAACCTACTCAGAAGTCAAAATTATCCTGCCTGAGCTGTCGTAACGCTTAACGTTTTTATACCATTTTTTCGTGGAAGAACCATCTGCCCCAGGGGGAAGGCACAAAACGAGAGGATCGACTGGTCAACATGAGCAACACTCCCCAACAAACACTATTTAATTCGACTCAGTTTGTTCGAAGTATTAAGCTCAAGAGCCCAAAACTTACATCTAACCTCTGTGTTGCTCGTACTGGTTCTCCGCTTATTTGCAAAAAACAAGTTTCCTGAACACTGACAGTTTTAACGCACCGATCGTTAAAAAGACTGGTTTTCTGCGTCTTAGAGTGTACACTCGACCTTCGATAAATAATCAGATGCCATGCGAAAATCACAGATGCCTGGAATCGGTCTCGACCAGGCCTCCCTTAGGTTCGAAAACAATTCCCGCTATTTGCAGTCACTCGGGGAGAAGGTCTTCTTGAGTATATGGATATCACATGGTGAATCATTTCGTGAAAACATTGATCTCCTACTACTAACATATACTAAGTAGCCAAGCTCTGCAGGTCAAGTTCAAAGCATTCGTCGTACTTAGGCTACCTGCAGAGAAGTCATCTATCAATAGGTGTCGATCGCTCTGCGCTGGGGGCGGGGACCGAGAAAATCAGCGGCGGATAGATGCAACATCATCACGCGGTGAAGTTTCACAAACCGTTCAAAGCCTGTCCGGCAGCGTAATGATCCCGGGTTTGCGTCCCAGTTCGGCCAACGTCCATATGCACTGCTCATCATTCCTAACAAGGATGAAACAGCTGTACAGTGCTTCCATGTTTTTTAATGGTAAGTTGAGCGATGACAGCACGTGGTGAATTATTTCATGAATACATGAAGATTGCCCGGATTGAAGATGAAAGCGCAGGAACGACACTAAAGACGAAAGACGTTCACAAGAACGAATTTTTCCCCTGCTATTCAGTTATGGGAATCGTAAGTAAGCAGCGATATTTTAGTGTGCCCTCAATTAAAATCGCAGACAGAAAACGGCACGCTCGAACGTTGCGTTTATATCAACGAGGCTGTGGGTCTAAGGAGGACAACTCTATGGTCGGACCCGTGCTCTAGATGTAATCAAGATGTTTGAACCAGGGCAGCTTATCCCGTGTTTCAGTTACAGCCGGTTGGGAGGAGACGTATGGTATGGGGTTTTTGAAGAATATGAAGCAACTCGATGAAGTGTTTCTACAGCCTCCCACTCTAAATTGAACATGATACTTGGCGGTGACTTGGCATTACTTTCTATGTGTTTACTGGACCTCATACTAAGCGGCTCGGATAACTTAGAATGTTAATAACATGGTCGTAAGGTAAGGAAATAAATTCGAAAAACTCACACTTCCACACGTTCAACCTTCACTCCCCATGGATCAGTCGCTTCATCCAGCATGGTCTGAAAATGAAACCAGATGATTTCGGTAACATCTTGGAACTTCATATCTAGGATGTCTCTGAACTCCGGATAAACAAACGCTAGTGTTAGAAGTAGACCATGATTCACAAAATTATACATCATGAGGCAACAATGATCAAATCACTGTTAAAAAACCATGGAATTGTTAGGGAACGTAATGGTGAGAGTCCGACTGATTATCATTCCCATTGGGTTTGCGTCCATGCTGGGAAGAATGAAAAAGCTGTACAATGCATCTGGTTTCTTAATGGTGAGTTGAGCGCTAACACTGCATGAGAAATAATTTCGTGAACATGTTAACTCAGATCTAAACAATCCTATGCAGACAGAACTGCTGTTTATCGTTAGCGTTCACAAAAATGAGTTATTGATTGGAACCTTCCTGTACCCGCTGGGCAATGTGACGACCGCTGGGTAGGGAAACGATGTCAAAATTGTACAATGGAATTCCAGAATTGAAGACCCCTTGCAAATAAAATCACGAACAAGATCGGCAACAACACAAAGTTTGGTAAACGAGTATAAATTAACGTCCATGGGGGGCTACTTAAAAAGAAAACTCCATAAATGAAGAGCGCATCGTTTGTGGAAACACTTGTCCTATAAGTTCATTGACACAATTGTCCAATTAATCCTTTAAAAAGGCCTTAACAGAACATACTAGTGGTTTGCACAGACATTCTGGTAAAACTGTCTGACCTCAGCTGCTTACATCCAATGGTTCCATTGAATTAATTCATCTAACAAAACAGAAAATAGCGCAAACACATAAATTGAGTGAACTTTATCGCATTGACGTCGTTTTAGATGCAAAAATGTGTTACCATTCTGTCATACCCTCATAACAAACACGACAGATAATTTTTAGGACTGCCAGGTATTGGAACGCGTGACAAATATATTTGGGCGGTGAATATATCATTGTACATCTGGATATTTATTTTCATGCCTTTTTCAGATTTAAAGGTGTGACGATTTTAAAATTCATAGCACCAATCTGTTGGGCGATCACAACTTCTTCGATAAAGCGTGATTGCCACTTAGCCGAATCCCAAAGCCATGTTTTTACATGTAAATCAGGTATAGTGTTAGCTTAATATCGCTAAGCAGCACGGCAACCGCTAGGAAGACAAAACATTAGTCTATACGTACTGCGCACATTTTGGTGCGTCGAAGATTTCGTCACACTAGACATCATGATTCAGTGCATTTGGTAATGCCAGAATTCGACTAAACGAATATTGTTTTTTGAGTACATTTAACCCTATTTATAATTAGTTTTGGGAGCCATTTACCTAGATAACTTGTTTGGCATTCCGCAAATGTTTTTCAAGTCACAGTAAAATCACCGGTAGGAACGTTAAAGCGCGCAGAAATCAAATTTCATTATATTTTCTAACTTAAAACCACTATTCCGGGTCATCATTTTTCGGAACTTCTAGCCAAGCCACATAGTTCTTCATACCCCGCCCGGACTAACCAACAAATTCATCTTGTCTTCCTGTCACTCCAGATTAGAACCGAAAGCTCCAAATATCCATTGAATGAAACAGCTGTACAGTGCTTCCATAGTTTCTTTGAGGTGATTTCAGCGATGATATCACATGGTGAATTATTTCATGAATAAAATAAAGCCGTATTTATATTCGGATTGTTCATGCAGTCAGCACGGTAAAGCAACTATAATACTTTAAAACCGCTGGTTTAAACCAAAATAGTGCAATGATGTACCTAGACATAAATTCAACTTCGGAATAAAGCACGCACATGCGAGCCATTTAGAATCACTTTGCGATCATTTTAAAGGAATATCGGAGCGCTTATTTTGCCATTGAAATCAAATGAACATTATAAGACAGTCGTCTAATTATTGTTAATGAATAATTTCGGTTCTCTTCCATTCAAAAACAGATGATTCTGCGTTGGTATGACACAGTTTAAGCTACTATCACATGCCACCTAATCTGAAACAAAAAGATGGAAAATAAGGGGCAAATCTGTTATGATGACATCCGACCGGTATACAGCAATCACGAGCAAAAACTTGAGGGCTGCTGCCTGAGACAAAATGTTTTTTTCTAGAAACAGAAAGCGACAGAAAACTAAAAGATGAATCGGCCATAATATTTACGTGTAGGGAGCGAAAATTTTAAGAGCTATTTGTGCACACGCAAATAACGGGTAGGAAGACATAAACAATGTACGAGTAAAATCCCAAGTGCGGTAATTACGTACAAGCTTAACGGTTTCATGTGCATCGTTGTCTCTTTCGCAATCATTCCCTGACAGGTACACATAAGTGACATGCTTAGATTCAAACTGTTTTCAAATCGTGCTTTACGTATTCACATCCACTTCTAACTTGTTACCACGGTCGTACACCAATTAGATACGCGCTTACTAAACCATACTCAACAGACTAATATTTCGCTGAGAAAATAACCGTTTCAGGTGTACATTCAAAGGCTTTCTTGATGATTTCACTCAAAATAAACTACAACGAAAAATTGTCCTTTACACTATATAAACAGTACCGTTTGGAACATGTTTCAGTTCCGCATGGAAAACCTTGGTTTCAACGTCGTCGATTCCTGTGGCCCAATCTAGGCAATATCCCAGGGATGTATGGTATAGAGGTAGATACTTAAAGTGAACAAACAGCAAAAACAATATAAATACATGAAGGTCACTACGCACAGAACACCTTGCTGAGCAGCAGCAAACTGCTTGTCACCGTAACAAATGGAGTGCGAGCGCCATCCCCACATATGCCCATATGATCCACACTACCAACATACGAGCACACAAATAAACACATCCCCCGTTTGATATTCAACGGAATTAGCGGTCTTAAGTAAGGGCTCGGCTTCCAAGGCACCGACTGACTCTCAACTTTTCGAGAACGTCGATATCAACCATTAAACACCTATGAAAAGTGTTTTTTTGTCTTATATTCTTACATTCTTGTCTTTTGATCGCTACCTAATGTAGCTCTTCATTAGTCACAATTAGCATTCAGTTTCAATGCATCCCATGGGAAAAGAACAAACAGCTATAATGGGGGCATGAGTAGATCGAAGATAGCCAAAACTCGTGAATTTAAAACCTAAATGGAGTACTAAACAGATCTGAATGGATCAAACACGGTGCTCAGCAGAATACAAGGACGCTGCTGTCTAACGATAATCAATTAGCATTACAACCCCATCATCACATCTACTTCAGATAACAAGAATGGTTCAGTGTGTATCTGCATGTCGCTTTGTAGCTTACTCGCGATGCTTCAACGCAACAAGCTCAGTCGACAAACACTTATTTATGGTGTACAAACATTTAAAACAAAGTGGGTCTTTTAAAAGACATCTCAGTTTCTACTACTCACATTACGTTACGTTATAAACTACCAACTTTAAAACGAGTGAACTGTCAAAATTCAACAAGCACGCACTGTACTGTGATCTTAGATAAATGAACTGAGTAGAAAGTAATATAAGACGTAAAAGTAAGACGCATTTAATTACCGCAAATGCATTAACCAATGGATCTATGTACTGTTTGTTAGGAATTACTTCAATAAGTTCCACGCACAGTTAACAAAATTGTAAAGCATATGATAGCATACGCAAAACTTAGCAGCACATCTGCGCAACGAAATGTTGTTGTTCTACAATAGTAAAGCTATGATGTAAATTTGATTCATTCTGTGAAATGAATTAATTAATGGAAAGTGTTTATTGTTCATTTCATTTTTCTCGGAAATCCACATGGTCAATTCGGTCAGTTATCACAATTGAAAGATTATTGACGTCTTATTTATTGATGTCACTTGTCAATGTCTCTTTTAGTAAAGGAGCGGCTTTAATTGAACGGATTCAACAGAAATTCCTTGGGAAACTGCGTAACATTTCTGCGAAAAAAACGAATATTTTCGTCGAAATCTCTGCCAACTCTGCCTTAAACAATCTGAACAGGTAAAGATCGGCAGTAGGATAACAAGCTGAACAACTATATGCAAGAAGAGACGTTTCGAATGGAAGGACGCCACTAGCTGCGATGTTGAACCACACCACCTATTGCCTTCATCCGCCATTCCAAGGGATTTCGTAGACCTCAAAGCGACAGTCTAAGTGCGCCAACGCGGACCAGTCCACTGACTACATTTTGTTTTGTGACCGGCGGGTAACTTCTACCTATCTCCCAACAATTATCTGCCACGAAGAACAGCGTAAAAGGAAGCAGTCGCTCTGCAGCCATGCACAGATTATGTCCCAAACACCAGAACCTATTGATTCCGAGCGTCTTGTAATGATTAAATCTTAGAGGCCGGTACCTTACGACTAACCGCGTTATTCACAAAATTCTCCCATCGTATTCTACTAATACTACGAACACAACGGTATTCAAACACCTAAATTCTTCGCACATCTGTTCTCAACGGTCATGTTTCTGAGCCGTGTACTCGTCCAAAAAATCGACACTATTGCTGCTGAATGCCAACCGAGCCTTTTAAATAAGCGTGGAAACTTCATCCGACATATGACCACCAAGTGGGACTCCAAAACTAAATCTACCTGCCTTGGCCAATGCTTACTCTGCAAGAATAAGTTTAGGTGTACAGCCAATCCAGCCCCGAAACAGAATTTCACACTTCTAAGGTCTAAAATGCATCCCAAACAAATATATATTACCGTTAGACAAAAAAATAGCAACCTATTTGGGAATTCATTTAGTGGCACAGAATCGCAAGTATGAGTTAGGAAGTTTTCCGTCCGAGCGACAATCAATGATATTACTAATTACACGTGACGACGGGGGGATGACCAAGGATGGAGGCAACCATAACGCCTACTTCTTGTCGTAGTAAACTCGGGACTGGAAAAGTCCCAAAGAAGCTTGGATGCAATACTTCCCAAACTGATTGCACTGTGACTTCCACATAAGGACCCGTCACCCATCTCGTAAATTGGTGCAATCGCCAACCCGCATCCGTACCTGAGAATCTTCTTCCTTACTAAAAGTAAATCCAAGAAGTTTTGCTAACCCTGATGTTAACATTTCGCCACCGACCTTCAACAAGGACCGAGACCGTTCATATAGTCCACTAACCTCATCTCTTTTAGGAAAACTTATCTCCCGGATCACCTACATTTCGGAAGGATGGCTAGCATCTATAACCAGTGGTCTATTTGTAAATGTAAATGAAAAGTCTGCTGTTAAATGCGGCAAAATAAACTGCTCCCAAAAGCGTTTTTCTAAACGCCCCACCCGACCCCACTGAGGGTGAATCGGTGAACCGCTAGATCCCTAGATCACCTTACACTCGGCTTTCGTGGACCAGTGCACCTAATCAGTCGGTTGCGACTATCGCCGGCAGCTGCAGTCTTTTTCATTTCCTAACAACTTACGCATCACGGCAAGCGGTCATTTCTGAGATTCCTGGTCAACTGGCGTCTCATGGATTTAAGCGTCCCATTGCATGTGGCATCCGGAGGGACAGATCTGCAAGCATACAACAGAGCAGGTGAAATTCAAGATATCTAGCATTTTTGATGTCTAAATGACCTGGAGCCATGTATTACAGCCGCCACTGAACGCGGAGCTTTCTCGATCTGCTCTCAGTGTATGCGCAAATCTTAGGTATTAAAATAGGCGGACAAACACGCTAAAAGCTCCGAGTGGAACGCAAGTCGGCAACTATAGTCTAGAACCACTTGGGTAGGATCGGTAGTTTTTGTGTTGATGTGACTAGACTAGGAGCAAACAAAAGCAAGCATGGACTAAGGTATGACCTGAATCCACAGGTGTGAAGGAAAAAGATGGGTAATCTTCGATTAATCCACTCTACCGGTCACCGACAGTAATGTGGTCAATCTGAGCCAGAAAAAGCGTCATCAGAACAAACTTGCATGAGACGATCGGACGGAACAGTCATCAGTGAATAGAGCCTCCAGAGGCGATCCTATTGCTACCCTATCTTTTTGACGATAAACTTACCCATTAAATTTGAATTGAACATTTTGTGTGCACATGAAAAGGAGTTGTCTCAGTTCATCCACCGGAACACCTACGTCGATATTGTTCTCAAGAATGGATTCGCGCAGGCAATCAATTGTTTCACTGATCGGTGCGTTTGTGAACAGTGAGATAACATCAAGAACATTCGCTTTTCCGAAAAATCTAACTTTCTGACGATTCTCACGAAATCGAAGCTGTACGGTAAGCTGTTTTCAAACTGCTAACTTCACCAGCTCCAGCAACGTGGTTAACTACTTCGCTGCCATGTGATGGAACGAGTCTAAAATAAGCAGCCCTTCCTTGTGTACCTTCCGCAGTCTGTATGGCGAGTCGTATCCGTTCAAACGCAGTTGCACCTATGATTCTCTTTTGTGTAAATAACCGTACTTTCTTGGAAATCGATTTTTTATCTGAATCATTTTATCTTTTTCGATCAAGTCAAACCAGGACTTGGACGAGTTGCCCAGTACAGACTTCATCCTTTCCATGCAATGCTTTACGAATAACTGAAAACGAGCTTGTTCGTCACATTGTGTTGATTCTCGATGTGCTCTGTAAGATTATCCGGAAAGGCAAAACCAGGAATAACCGAGGGAATATTTCAAATCAGAAAAGACTTACAGATGGAAATTATTCAATGTTTGTCAAAAGTGAAGATGGCTTTGAACGTAAAGAAAGTTCATTTCAATATACCGCCCCTGAGTTGCGAAAAACCTCCGAAATTGTCTTTCAAATAAATATACACGATTCAAAATTTTGCATATCACAGAATTAGGGACCGTCCATAATGGCTCTTTAGCTTAGCGCTAAAATGTTCTACTTTATGAAAATAATTCACCATGTGATAACATCGCTCAACTCACCATAAAGAAACCACGGAAGACCTGTACAGCTGCTTCATCCTTGTTAGGAATCATCAGCAGTGCACATCCACCGCGCCCGAACAGGGACGCGAACATTATATATATATATATATATATATATATATATATATATATATATATGAAATCCTTGTAATTTTGAATTTAAAATTTTCATGATCTCCCTGCATCTCCTATATTCCAATGAAATATGCCCAACAAAATACCTCTTGTAAATGAAGTTTTTTTGTAGATATATAGAATTTCATGAAAATTCACGTTTATCGAATAAAGAATGACCACGAAAGTTTAGTACGTTGATCGCTACTCTCAATGGCCACAGAGTCGTAAGTGAATGCAGAGAAGTAAATTTCGTGTCGTAATTCAATTTGAATTATTTGAAAAACCTGATTCAATTGTCTCAATGTCTCCCTCCATGACTTTGTGCTACAAAACCGATTGCCTATCAGATAATATGCGCGCTAGACGAAGTTCAACCAGTCGATGGTGATCAAAATTCTTTTCCTTTAGTATACCAGAAGGCCGCAGTTGTCTTCGACTAGAATCAATGTCTAATCACATGAACTGCAAACAAACTTCACGTTTGCCTAAGCCTGTCACTTGACGTAGTTCATAATGAAGAGTCGCCGTGAACAAATAAGCTCGGACCGGAGAGTTAAAGGAGCTGGTTATTCTCAAACAGTTCGTCAACTCTAGGCTTGTTACTGAATCAGATATTTCACCTTCATATGTATTGCCACATCACTGCACTTAACTCATCTTAATTCGAATCAGTCGGCGAAACAACTCTGGTGAACTGGATAAAATGGACACAGTAACTTAGATCAAAATCTACGTAATTATCCGCGTCGCTGTTTGTCTGGCAAGCGACCAGCAACTCCACTACAAAGACTTGTCTCTGAATATCTTATCCAAGGAAGAAAAACATTTGGTTTGCGTTTCTCCTGTGAAATTTCTCAGGCAATATCACTGAATTCAATCCACAGTTAACTAACCTGCATCATATTCGAGATGGTATCTCTTTCCGACAAGATCTCAGACAGATTTTTTGTACCGAGAACATTCCGCAAGGTGGTTGCCGCCAAAAGCCGCGTTGAACGATCCGCATCCTCAACATTGGTTATGGATACCACAGGATTGTAAATCCGATAGTATACTACGGCGTCCACAGCAACAGTGACAGAATCGCGTGTTAGGACCTGAAAGTTTTGAACCAAATTCAATCCGAGATCGTGTTTTAACCCTTCTTCTTAAACAAGTCTACTAAGCTTACAAATAAGCTGACTTTGACTTTTTAATTTCGTGTTATCTTTCGTTGGTCGAATTAGTGACCGTTTTTAGAGGATCAATGGCAAACATGTTTTCCAAAAAATCAACACGTCCCTAGGTGATAACAGGCACCAGTCACCGTAACGAACGAAAATCGTTGGTCTGTTTCTGGCTGAGAGCGTCTATATGTGAACGCTAAAAGCGGAAATTAGACATGGAGCATGTCCGATGGCCGCTAGGGGAGGGGGAAAGGCAACTGTGACTCTGAGACTTGGAGTGGCACAGAACCACGCAGTCTCGATGGGTCAGGTGAGGTAACGAGCCGGGCGATAGCGAACTGTCATCCGCCATCATTTCGTAGATCATGGACACCTTTTTGTTGTTTTACTGTTGGCTGCTCTGAATTGTTGTCTGGTTTGTAGAGTGATTTGGCCGCACAACACGACCAAATACAGAAAGCCAACAGTAATAAACATCACATCTTTGACTAACTTCATTAAACGAAAAGTAAGAACCAGTATCTGTACCATTTAAACAACAAACGTTCATAAGCCTAATTATTGTTTCATTTCATTTGTCAGGCAAATTCGCCCAACAAGTCAAACCTGGTTAGATACGGTTACCAATTCAGGTATTTCGGTATGACTGTACTCTGACGGCAGCCTGGTTTTGTGCGAACTCGGCAGACTTAGACTCCCTATTCAGGTGATTAGTCGGAATCAGTGCAAGCTATTGTATTCTTGGATTAAAAACAGTCATCCTAACTGTTGTTTAAGCTAGAAGTGTCCCACTAACAGCATACGATTCAAAAAAGCCACTCACTTCTTGCGGTGGCACATCAAAGGTGACTGTACGCAAATCAACCTTCCGCACACGGTCCATACAAGGGACGATAAAAAATAGCCCGGGGCCCTTCGCGCCACCTGGCAGGATTCGTCCCAGACGGAAAATTACGGCCCGCTCGTATTCAGCAATCACCTGTATCGTCGGAAACGTATATATTACGACTTTGAAAATTCGAGCACGTAATACAATTGTTTATAGGGATGGAGAAGAAAACTTAGTATTCAATCCATATGGTCGAAGAGAGATAAATTTCCTTGACTGTTCACTACATTTAAGGATCTCTTGCAAAATTAGACCTAAATTGCACGTTGCTTCAAAAAACAGAAAAGCTTCCGTGGTGGATAAAAAGTTGCATAGACAACTGATAAATATCACAGGTTATAGCACGACGTCAATTTTGGCATAATTTTGAAATTAGGAAACTAACAAACAAAAAGCTTGACGTGATTTGTAAGGATACAATGAAATTTACAAATTATAAGTCGACATTTTCAAGAACCACCCAAATCAGCGTTCTCATTGCGTGGCTCGACCACATATTGGCATCGGTTACATCTAATTCATGTTTTTGAACGGCATTTTTTTCAGTTCATTAATTCTTTGTAGGTCTGCTAAATGATAGACAATCTTCGTCGGTCAATGCACTTTAGTCCAAGACACCGCAGTTAATGTTGAGTTTTTCACTGCCAAAAATTGATTGTGGCAGCAACTGGTGAATAATCGTGCCAGTCTCCGATCTAATGGAAAATAATATTAATGGTGATGGGTGATGATTAAGAAGCTTTACACTTTGGAAATTTCGGCCACATCTGAATTGACTGATACTTATAAAAACAGCATGATTGAGAAAATAAAAAACATTATAATTCCTTTTATAGTAAAGGTAAAAAACTGAGAAATGCTATGGACTATTAGAAGAAACGGGAAAATGCGAAATCTTTTTCCTCGGGTTTGCGACCCTGTTCGGACGAGCTGGATATTGCATTACTGATGATTTCAAACAAGAACTGAACAGCTGCACATTGTCTCCAAAGTCTCTTAATGGCGAATGAAGTGTTGAAATCACGTGATGAACAGTGCTGTGATTTGCCTTACCTAAAACAGAAAAACTTATCAGCAATTCTAATGTGGAGAAATAGTGGCAGTAATTTTCGGCAATCAACGATTTTCTAGGCACCCTAGATTGTTTTAACCCTTCGCAATTTTTTCCCCGTTGTCAGTAAGCTCGGCCTCAAGCTGGCATCATAAGAGTACGAAAAAAACTATACGACATCCTAAATTTTCTTTGGCGCCCACTGGCAACGTAATTCAAAAGAAAACAAAGCAACTGAATGTGTAGGTCACGAATATAACCGGAACGGCTATCCGTTAAAACCAGCAGTACATGATCCCTCACTGATGACAGAAACTAGTATTCAATTAAATAACGTAAAGACCGAAAGAATCAAGTGAAACGAAAATAATCTCGCTTTTGCATTCATCGGTCGTTTCGGTAATTTTTCATGAATTCGAGGCAACCGAGGTAGGCCGTACTCCAATAAATCCTTCGTCTCAATAAAAGCTAGGGTAAGAATCCATGACGACCGCAGCGTATTAGTCACACTTGACGGTTACAAATTGAAAGTATCCTATAGGGTAAATTAAGAGAAACGATTTCTTTCACTGAAATAAGCTAAACTCCATGAAGTATGAAACGCCAAATCATGATAACCGATAAACGAAACCATTCCTGCATTTAAGAAAAGGGTATCTGCGATCTACCCGAAAATGCAGACCCATACGTGTTACCCAGCGACACCCAGCGCATACAAACGTTTATGAACCTAGCGGACACCTTTTTCGTAATAGCATGGCTAATCCTTGGTTAACATTTGACAACACTCGGAGTAGACTCACCTTTGTTGTGAAGCACAAAGAAAACGGAAAAGTTATTATGATGAACAGGTAGGAGAGACCCAGCAAAATACAACCGAAACAACCCAAATCGCCCGTCGGATCACTGAACGCTGATTGAAGGTTATTAAACCAATAACGCAAGGAGACCGGTTGCGATGCGATAGGTCAGTTTGAGAACGAACCGGGGGAATTGTCATTCAAAGCACATGAGCATAAGAAAAAAACAGGATAGAACATTGTAGGTGACTACAGCTGCATTGTTCGTTTCAGACTGAAAATCAATTATTAAGGCAAACAATGGACAAAACGAAGACCGCGACAGCCTAGTGTGAAAATCAGATGAGTGCAAGGAATGGATACCGACGAAATTATGTTCATCACCGTAAACGAAGTAAAGAAAATGCATTTTCGAATTCTTGATATCTTTTAATTCATTCATGCAAAATAACGTGGAACTTTACTGTCGCAGAACTGAAGCTTCTACACATATGCAATGCTGAAGTTTTTCAAATCTCAGTTGTACTCTAATACCCGCAGCAGCTGGAGAAAATATCTGCCTGAAACCATTTGACCGGCGAATGGGCCAAAACAGACATGATAAAAAAGAGGCCACTAAGGGGAGATGAAATATTATGACGGACAGAACGACCTGAGCGAGTACACCAACAACTAAGGTTTACTATCGTGAGTGATTGAGTTAGCCAGGCTTCTCCCAATCAGACGAGACATCATTAATGGAGAAGACAGCTAGCCTGGCTGATTCTCAACGGCTGATCGAACATCACCATTACATGGCATAGCGCCCATATCCTTGACAAGATTTTGAAGGCCATGGATCTCTAAACGCACCGGATCAATCATTCTCAGGTGGTGACGAACTTCTTTGAAGGAAGCGAAGACACCAATGCATAGCTGTACAGAACTTTGTTAGTTCATAGTTTACAGTATTAGATTTGATGTGAATGTGAAACAGCTGTACAGCTGAAACAGCTTCCATGATTTTCAATGGTAAGTTGGATGTTGACACTGCATGACGAATCATTTGGAAATAAACTACTGTATTTGACCGTAGACGGAACATTTATCCTGAATTAAATCAAATATCCAGATAAAGCTTTATCTCTGGCAATCAATCTCAAGACGATGACGAAGGGAAAATGCACTGAAAAAACAACCGATTCATATGACGTCGGTGCGACAAAGAGCACCATTGGATAGAGTTTGGTGATAAGCCGATCATCTACGAATCATTGTTTACCAACACCTGGGCATAAATTAAATGCTCAGCGATAATTTATTAACATCACACCTCATTTCTTGATTTTCTACTTTATATTTAACAGAGATTGCGGACCATAAACAATTAATTGAATCTGAGTTATACGCCGGATTGAGGATGTATTTATAAGAACAAGAGCAGAAGCGTTTGAGTTGGATAAGGCAAGTTCTCATACTATTCTGCTGGCTAAAAATAAGAGAGTTAAGTAAAGTCCTTATAGATGATATAACCCGGGGTACAACCACTTAATCGTATTTCGGTAAATCTCTCAAGTATATTTTAGATGTCTAGTATTGGGAATATTTGCAGAAAACTAATCGCATTCAGAGTGGGAATAGTTGGAGCTGTACATATACAGAGTTTGAAGGATTGTTACCGTTAATTTTACGAAAACTAAATGTTGTTTCTCCCCAGTGATAACTGATTTCCAGGTTGCATACATTCGAACTACATTGTGGAGTACTTAAGTCCGCGATAAACCGTCCTACGAAAGGTTTGTGAGCACTCACTTTCATGGAGTTTCTGTTTTGGCCTTGGGCAGCAGTAAGTGGTGTATTACCAAATAATCTCAGTTCGATTTTGCGATTCACTAATATTCCCAAAGCAATATTAATTCCATATTTTTCAGAATTATCACTAGAATTCACTGCAAATGAACTTTCACCGGTCCTGTGAAACCAATGAATTTCATTGCTATCGATCAAGTAAAGACTGGCACTTTTAGACAATGATTTCATTTCCCGAACGCAAGGAAACTGCGCAGAAAATCCGTCGCCGAAAGTCGTGCTTATGCTTAGTATTTCCTACGGATTAATTTTTTTGACCATTCCAAAAGCCGGACTTGAAGCAGCTGATTCTGAATTACTTAAATCTGTACCCCTCAAATTTCCCATCAAATGAGGACTATCATTCTGGAAACCTTGTAATACCAGTGAAAATCATAATTACTCAAAATAGTAATTAACCGTAGTCCAGTGCAATTTTCGTGAGGTTCCGACTAATGCGAATGGGATTCAGGTCGGAAACGTTCCATAACTAGTCGAGAGGACATTGTTAGTGCGTGTGTGCAGTTGATAGCTTTATTTTCTATTTAGAAATTTGCTATGGGATTTGACACTGGATTCTCAACTACATGTTCGTTTTCCCATCAGGCCCATCCTAATTTCACCTTGGGAGTCACAGGCTTGCTTTTAACCTAGGTAGTATAAAGTAGTACGCCGCACACAGCCGTTTTCACTTTAATCTTTCGCGATACGGTTCTATGCATGCTTCCGTACAAATAATCCATATCTATCACTGCTGGTCTGTATCATTTGATTCCATGCTACTCATTTATTTGAGCAGTTAGCTTTTCATCCGACTGCGCATCTCCGAAAACTCCATTGCATGACTTGAGCGTTTGGTCAAGAAAGTCTGGAACAGGCTGATGCAAAAATCCAGAATAATCATTATAGAGGTATGAATGCAGCACACCCATCAGAGGCAGCGCATTATTTACTATCCACTTGTGGTAGTCCTCCGGTTATCGTCACGCCAACAAAAACGACAAACTCACAACACACGCTTTCATTGCTGTTGTGTTTTGAATTCTGCGCTGCTAAAGGTACATGCATAAGTGCATGAAGCCAGAAATATATTTCTTTCGGTTATCAGCCTCGATGACGGTATTATATATATTATATATATATATGAAATCCCTGTAATTTTGAATTTAAAATTTTCATGATCTCCCTGCATCTCCTATATTCCAATGAAATATGCCCAACAAAATACCTCTTGTAAATGAAGTTTTTTTGTAGATATATAGAATTTCATGAAAATTCACGTTTATCGAATAAAGAATGACCACGAAAGTTTAGTACGTTGATCGCTACTCTCAATGGCCACAGAGTCGTAAGTGAATGCAGAGAAGTAAATTTCGTGTCGTAATTCAATTTGAATTATTTGAAAAACCTGATTCAATTGTCTCAATGTCTCCCTCCATGACTTTGTGCTACAAAACCGATTGCCTATCAGATAATATGCGCGCTAGACGAAGTTCAACCAGTCGATGGTGATCAAAATTCTTTTCCTTTAGTATACCAGAAGGCCGCAGTTGTCTTCGACTAGAATCAATGTCTAATCACATGAACTGCAAACAAACTTCACGTTTGCCTAAGCCTGTCACTTGACGTAGGAAAACCTATCTCCGGGATCACCTACATTTCGGAAGGATGGCTAGCATCTATAACCGGTGGTCTATTTGTAAATGTATATGAAAAGTCTGCTATTGAATGCGGCAAAATAAACTGCTCCCAAAAGCGTTTTTTCTAAACGCCCTACCCGACCCCACTGAGGGTGAACCGGTGAACCGCTGGATCCCTAGACCAACTAAATTCTGGAGAATTTAAGCATCCCATTGCATGTGACACGGAAGAATGCATCTGCGAGCATACGGGAGAGCAAATGAAGCCCGGCTTCCAGGCTCACAAGAACTGGCGTCTTGGGGGGCAATAGCCCTCAGTCCAGGGCTCACCTTCCAGTTATAATTAGCGATACGGAGTAGCTAGATACCTTTCATTCTGAAGCTACCAGATAACAAGCCGTTGATAGCTGTTTATTGATGGCATTTTCTATGCAACCAGATGAGTACAGATTTCCATTCTAAACACAGCCGCTTTCGCCGGCTAATGCACTTTTTCATCCCCGATGTCCTTTCACACTAGCCGCATTTCATGTCCGAACACTGATGCATATAGATCGACAGAGTGTAAGGCTCTCACATTGGAGACCCTAGCCATCGATGTGTGCTGTATTCGGGGCACTCCAGCTCTGTTATCCGGCTGACATTCCCATCTAGTCATTCTGTGAAGCTGGGGTGGCTCTCAGTAAGAGGGCTGGGGCTACACAACCCGACTGAATCCCAATCGACAGCAGGCGATCCGGTGGCCTGTTGCCACAGATCCACCAAGTGAGGCAGAGACCCTCCAGGAAATCCGAAGATTCGGGTGTCATAAACCCCCGGATTTCGGTGCTTCCCCAAGCTATATTTACAGATGGTGCAATGGCACCGGTCAGAGAGCTTCAAGTTTTGTTGCCAAAGACCTGGAATAACCTCCCTCGTTGAGGTGACAGTCGATCATCATCCCCATTTTCAAAAAGGGCTTGTGCAATCACTGAGCTAACCACAGGGGTATTAGCCTAACCCCAGCAACGTCAAAACTGCTTTCGTCCCTCATTCTCCACAGGTTGTAAAACACGCGTAAAGGGCAAACTCGAAAAAAAACAGGTTGCATTTCGCGCTGGTCGTGAATGCATCGACCAAACATTCATCCCCCGACAGTAGTAAGAGCTCCGCCTTACTTTCTGAAGGCCAACGGTGACCGTGCACTTGGACATTCGCACAGCCTTTGACTATGTTGATAGGTCTGCACCACGTCACTGATTTTGAGGACAATATATGAGAAGTACGTGGCGGTCCTCAAAGGGCTGTATCACTATACTTTAGGAGGGGTTAGGACTGATGGTCAGCTTTCATCAACCTTCGTTGTCTCCGTTGGGGTTCGGCAAGGCTGCTTTCTTCCAGATTGACAGGATTCTGTTGCTGCACTCACTTTTTGTCAGGATCGGCTTCGAGTACCTCGAGAACTTGATCATACCTTGTGGAGGAGTTGGGAAGGAGGTCACATCACAAACTGCGAAAGCCGGAGCAGCTTCGTAAATGTGCGACACTTGCGGCACCGCCATGACATCCGACCCTCTTTCAAAGGGAGGGTTTACAATGCTACAGTTCGTAGTCTCCTGCCTTACGGTTGCGAGACCTGACCTATCCGTGTTGAAGATGCCTGGCGACTTTCTGTTTTCGACCATCGATGTCTTCGAAACATTGTTCGAGTCTAGTGGGATTATCGAGTGAACAGTGACGAGGTGTGTGGTCGTGTATTTGGTGCAGACAGACTGAGATAATCGCTCTGTATCGCCTTGGGTGGCTTGGACACCTACTGTGTATGCCTGTCCATCGTCTATCTTTTCGTGCTGTTTTTGGACGTGCTGGGCGAGGCTGCAAGAAGCGACGTGGCAACTAGACTATGACTTGGCATAGAGATATGAAGAAATTAGCTTCGGCTTTGGTCTCGGTTGGTGTTTCCGCCTTCCTGGTTGGGGCCCGAAAGATGGAGATTATTGTTGGTTGGAGATGCTGACAGGTATGGCTCACAACCCAAGTCAGTGGCGCGAAAGCTGTACGGTCTGTTTGTAGGACTTATCATGCTCTAAAAATAATCCGAAAATAACGCAGAAATCACAAAATACGTACGGTGAGAACACAAAGAACAGTTAGTTTGTTATGATTTATTATTTTTTCTATCTGTCTGTTTCCCTTCTGCAGTTCCATTCAGATGTTGTGTTGGCAGCATGCTGGTTTTCAAGCCGGTAATATATACATTATATATATATATATATGGCTGTCCGATTAAACTAGTTGTTCCCAACTGAAAGATACGCCAAACCAAGTGAGAGAATCGGCTAGCAACTTGGACTAACGAAAAATCTTAGTTCTTTTCATTCATGCCTAAAATGAGTTCTCCTGTCCAATTCAGTATGATTTGTTCTTGAAAGCATTCCAAATACGTATGAAATAATCGAACATTAGTGGTTATTTTGGGTTTTAGGAAAACATTTTACAATCAACCAATTATCAAATACAAACCACTTAATTCTAAACCGTATAGCAGTATTCCATAAGAGAAACTATACACTTTTCCCCGTTTGTGAATAACTTTTCGGACAGCGAATTTAGGTTAGCAGAATCAGTCGGACTGCGAGAAGCAAATAAACCCATCTCGCAGGGGAATGTTTCCTTCAAGGATGGATAAGAAACGGAGTATCCAGATTTCGTTATCATAATTTTAATCACACACACCTTGTGCTCTTCTCTGAAGACTAGTCTGTGGGCGACTGTCACACAGTCAAGTTTGACGGAAGAATCACAGGGAAAACAAGCCGACTTTAAATTTTCTTCACGTGCGATAAATTGACAAGAAGCACATACTGGCATCACCAAGAGCGACCTCAATAAAGAAACGGAAACTCCTGGGCTTCATGGCAAACCTTTTGTGAAAAATGTAAAATATTCGAAGAATATTCCGCCCACCAGGGAAGCAAATCCGAACGCTCTATTCGGGGACTCTGCACGGTTTTGAAAATAAAAAATACCTCAATCACTCCCCACATTTGGTGGGCAAATCTTAAAATAAAACTAGATGCGATTTTTTAAACTAAATAAATTTGAGATGGAAAATGTTAGAACTAAATCCACATCCCAAACGATGTCAATGAACGTCATCATCATCATCATCGTTCAGCGTTAAACAGCAAGGCAAGCCTCACTGACCACTGCCTTTCCTCAGACTTACACGTCTCTATAAAAGGAGTGAATATCCAAGGGGAACAGGGAGTGGACCTACACAGGCAGCAAAAGATAAAATGCTGCTGCAGCCAACACACGAAACACAGTCCAACTGTACAATCGCACTCTTTCAACCATTCTGATTCGATAGAAAATGACAACTCGATGGCCACTGTTCACGGTTCACTGCCACATCCTTCAGTGTCTCCAGCCAACTAGTTGACGGGTCTTTCGGATTCCAACCACGAAGGCGTGAGACACCAACTTTACCTAACTTCGCTGTACATCTTCTCATCCCACGTTGCCACGTCATCCGTTGACCTCCACATGGTCTCTTCCATTCCGTAGGAGAAACCCAAAATAGGGCCGGGGGATGGTAGACGAGTGTTCGACATACGCAACACGTGACCCAACCAGCATAGTCTACTAATTTTCATACGCTGAAACAAGCTATTCTCAGAAGTGGTACCCAATACCAGATTCCAAACCTCACTATTACTCACCCGGTCACTCCATCCAATCCTAGCCTTACTACGTAAACATCCGTTGTCGAAAACCTCCAACCGACGAACATCGCCCACACGCACACTCCACGTCTCGCAACCGTACAGCGGAACTGAACGCACTGCAGCACAGTACACACGACCTTTCAACTTCAGTCAAATATCGGGCCGACGCCTTAAGTGCTTCAGCCCAGCGCAGGCCGCCCGAGCCTTGGATATACGCATACTTACCTCCACTCCCGAGCTACCATCGTTCGACACGCAGCTACCAGGTTAGGTGAAACGATCCACTGTTGTCCAGTCCTGCAACAGCACTTTGCACTTTGAAGGTGCAAAGCACATGGCGAACCGAGCAACCGATCTCGACAGTCTATCTAGTGCGCATTGTGCATGGTCCGCAGACTCGAACAGGCCCACGACGTCAATTGCGTAATCTAGGTCGCATAGCTTCCCTCCACTTCCCAGTTCGGCTCATACATCCCGGAGACCTCCTAAAGCATCATCCATCACCTCGTCCACAACGAAGTTATCGAACGCCACCAGTCGTTTCGAATGAACTTAATAGTTCACCGTATACCGTCACGCGACCATAGGTATGCGAGCACAATGCTCGCATCAGATATACTAACTTCGTTGGCATACCACTCCGGTGGAGAGCACTGAATAGTGAGTAGTGACTACGATCGTAAGGCGGCGGTGCGTGTGGCGCGTTTCGAGTATCTGTCGCAGAGTGAATATTTGGCCGATGCAACCTCGACCTGGCCGAAATCCGGCCTGTTGTTCGCGGATATTACTCTCGCGAATCGGTGTCAAACGGCGCAGCATTATCGAAGCTAACACCTTAGTAACTATTGGAATTAAACTAATCCCCCGATGATTGCTGCAGTCACTCCGTGTACCCTTCTCCATGTCAGAGCTGCAGTTTGTTGGAGCGTATGCCGAGATGACAAATAAACTGCGCCTAACACTACTATCCTTCCGCACACCGACTGATCCCTGCAGTCTCACGACGCACAAACGACTGTTAACTGGGATCCAATCTAAAAGGGCTGCTTCAGCCTTCTCACTCAAGACTATTCCTACACCACGTTGACCCACAGCTTGAGCTGCTTCGTCTCCCGAAGTGTGCAGGAAATACCTTGACGAGACATTTGGCACAGTTAGTTGAATTACCCTACTCGAATCCTGACCTCGTGTTTCACTCACGCAGCAGACATCAATCGAAAGTAAGCCCACTGTCAGAGCTAAACACGCCTGCTAGCCAGCCTGCATTAAAGTGTGCATACTGAAGGAACCGAGATTCAGAGGCTGATGAGGCTTGAGAAAATGTGAGCTAACAGACTGAAAACCACCTACTACACTACTTGACAATGAACCGTTACGAGTATCGGGCGTGTCATCAGTGGGGACATTATGGGTAGGCAAAGGGAGCAAAGAGATTTGGTCAGGGACAGAAGAGACAGGTGGAATAAAAGAGAGGGAACTCTGAGCAGTAGCATACTTATCACTACCCACCCCGCTCGATGCAATGGGCAGCGCGGTCCTGATTATCCTGCGCTCGCTTTCTGCAAGTGGCGCTTCTTCGGCTAACTTTCATTTATTGCTAAAAAGGACGTCTTGGTCGTGCAAAGTAAGAAAACTTAAGTACAGGGAAATAGAAACGCCACGAAAAATTTATCATCGCCTACGTTAAATAAACTTAAGATTTCAGAGGCCACAGACTTTAGACAAATGGGAAGATAATTTTTCCTGAAATAACTCATTTGATACGGTGTCTAGGCTGAATTGGACGACAACTAGTTTTGTGTTCAAACACAAACCTGCCCGGTTAAGTCCTTGCTATACGGAATGCGACATTTCTTTCGCTAACCTCAAGACAACCGACCGTTGATTCTAATAACGATCAACACACTGTATCAAGAATGTTTCACCTTAAATCACTGACTGGCATGAAAATACAATGCAAAAAACCATTACACACTTGGTATTTCAGTCTCTTTTTTGTATTTCTTCAAGTCTACACACTGTTTTTCACTTGGTATTTGAACAAGCTAGGGAGGCAATAAGCGAGATTTGCCCGTACGTGCCAACTACCTTGCCAAACTTAAACCCATTTTACTTTGGTATGAAACCATAATTCATGTAAATTGTTTTTTTTTAAATACGATATGACATTAGAACTGAAGCTATGAACCAAACCTAGAAATATCGCAAACAACATCAATTGACAAAACATTCAGTTTGGTACCTACGGCTCATCATTTTAACTCTTATCTACACATTACATTTAAGTAAACAATGGGACACTCCAACACCAAACCGTGAATGCTTGAGTAATGCTCCAATATTTTTCGTAAAAAAGAACTTCAGAGTAACTTCACGGTGAAAGACTCATTTTTCATGTGCTAAATTCAAATCTACTTATTAATTTCAGTACGAATACGTCTACGTGGGTAGAGTGGTCTAGCCAATACTTCTTAATTTATATATTTGCCCACGTCACGTGAGTGGTCGTGATCTGCCAACTTTGACAAGTCATTCTGAAATCACCTCGAAAAACTATTGTAGAACTGTTCCATGGAGATTTTGCCTTATCGTCCTCTTAAAACAATACTATAAACATTCCACGAAGTTGGCTCAACTCTTAGTTCATGTTTGAATAAGGTTTGGCAGACCGTTCAGCTGATGTTACTTTTCATGTTTTTTTTTATTTTATCCGGCTATCAAGACTGCTCAAACCGTATTACTACGAAAACGTTTCCCAAGCAATGATACTGTTACTTGATTCGTTAAAATAACACTAAAAATACCCTCAAGAAAATATGGAATACAAGTAAATAAGACAGCTTTGTTTTGAAAAACCATTCGTTAAAGTTGAAAAAACCTACCAACAGAATATTCAGAAGTGGCCCGCTTTGTCATTGTACTTAGTATAGCTAAAACATAAGTACAGATAGATTGTCTTCAGTTCGAGTTCAACTTTCAGTGAGTGAAGTAGGAAAACATACTAATCATGAAATGCGTGACGTATAGAACAAATTAAACCAAAAGACATGAAATTCACGAAGACGATTCGTTCTACAGTTGTCATGATTCATGAGGTGGATCTAAAATATTAAATTAAAAACATTGGACAAACTCCATGTGGGTGATACCGTTCGGATTTCGCACCAGAGTTACAAACCCATTACCTTTGGACCACTTGTACAGATGTTTAACGGTTCATTTTCCCATGGAGCTTCCTGGCGCAATACGTTTTGCAACGGAAAAATCCTTCCAGCGTTGCTGAACAGGCGACTTTTAAACGCTTACAGGGCCTAAAAGCTACATTTTTCTAGGTTAGTACGTCCCAGATATTCTCGCGAAAAGATCATTAGGTCAAAAAGCAGGATTCGAGAGAAGCTCAGGTATTATCTCATATTTCCCTGAGGCAACGCCCAGAGATTAAACGATCAAATGATATTAGTAAAAAATAAGCTCATTCAGTTTCGACTGTTTTAAGATGAACGGTTTTCCGATTCGGAAATGTCCCAGTACCTTCATTAAAAATATCAACCAAATTCAAAGAAAAAAAGTTTTCCGGATCGATAAGAATGGCAAACCATAAAGTAAAAACTTTGCGCACATTTTAGAAAAAACAAAGCAGGAGCTCGGTTATAAAATCGACTTCGGTGATTCTGTGTCGTAATAGCATAGAAGACCCATTAGCCACTCAGTATTTCAAACTCCAGAACACCTAGGTTCGTCCTGTGTAAGACTGTTCAGCATTCTTTCGAAAACTTCACCGGTCTCTGCTGTTACCTCCCTAAGTAAACAGAAACATTTCAGGATAGCTGCAAATATTTTCGGTATTCTAGTGATACCTACGCTGAATACTTATCAAAATGCTGAAAAAAGGAATGTGCATCCTCAACGGCCCCTGCTGAGAAAGCTGTGTGGTAACTCCTCACGGCGGATATTCTCGCGAAAGAGTATGAACGAGGCGAGTACCCAGCGTTTTCCACCGGGTCCAGTAATCCTTCACAACCGGTCTATAGTAAACAGCTAGACAATGATTCCGAAACAACTACGAGTGGAGGAGGAAGCATACAGCACTATGTTTATCAGTGACGGCAGCAGAAGAGGGCGCTGGATGTCCAGGATGTTTGGTCCCATTCGAAAACAGAAGTCAATCACCCCCTACCCCATCGAGCACTGTCACGCCACCTTGGGATTAGGTTTTGGAAAACTAAAGGCTCCGACTGTGGACCCTAAGAAAACCCGTTGATTTGGCACGGGCAGCCCAACAGTACTGTGCCTGCAAACTAGAACATCGGCTACAAAAATTTCCTCTCGTCTTATGTTCTCACACCTCTTCGCTAGTGCAAAATTATGCGCTTATTCGCCACTACACTCGGAAAATAGCTCTCCTCCAGTAGTTTTTTTTCTGCCAGCCACGCGTTTAGCTACAAAGACGTTTCGAACTTAGCATTGATTGGGATCAGAATCCCGATAGAACCGTCTCCTGTACGATTAACAACAAATCATAATACAGAACCGTTCTCTTCAAATTTCGTCACGATTCAAACTGGTTAGCTTCAACGTACGCATTTTTATAGGAACGAGTCTAGTTCGCACATTCACGCCCTTATGGTACACAAATCCTGCTCCTCTAAAACGAGACTCACATTTCTACCTAATCCCGAAACCAAATCCTATTTATGAATACCATGACACCCGGATGCTGCCGCAGCCCGTCAGGTTGATGTTGTAGTTGGTCTGAGCAGTAAAACCTGAGACGGTCATGTCAGGCTGGACTTCGCGTAGCGTGGCCATGAGATTTCTGTCGAGAGACTAGACCCAGATTGTTCACGCAGCTTGCTCATCGCCCGTGACAGACTGCAACCCAGAAATAGTCAACAGCTCTTGCGCAGATCTCATCGGACGGATGCCGTGACTCTTTCCGAGGATCGCAGTGAGCATATCAGGGAGCAACTAAACAATATCTAGGAAGGTGGTCTTGCTCCGGCTTTTGTCGTATGGACAATAAGGACAAACATCTAGCATAACATACTGATCACCACCATTTTCAACAAGCAAAGCCTTTCATTAATCCAGACTAAGTACAAACATGTGGAATCCCCATCACCATTATCATCGCCTAACATTAAAGCGGAAGGGTGGGCCTCATTGACCATTGTTTTCTTCGTCATGCTACATATTGCCAACTGGTATCTATCTTTCTGTGTGCAAGAATGGTCTCAAATCGACCACTTAGAAATCACCTACCGATGGAGCGAGTATTCTAGATTTTCACTATTACACGATCACGTGTTCGCAATTAGGGAACCCGAAGAACCCGCCTAAATATTAACAAGCTGGACGACTCTATTTCTGAAAGCTCACTAAACTGTGCTGGTTGAGGTGCTGTATTCACCGCCCCATCTGAGGCTGAAGAGTGAATACTTATATGGCCAGTTGCAATACTGTCCACTACTTCCAGAGCAGCTGGATTTATCCAAACTCGTTGTTGCTGTCTCCTGTAAGAATGAGACACAATGGGGCGCGCCGTGGGCTCCGTCGTCGTTTTAAGAACAGTTTTCGCACTGACCATGAGTTACTATCAGATTTTGACGTCCAGATGAAAGTAACTTCCACTTCGGACAATCCGGGAACTCTTTCAAATCATTACTACCACAGGAGCATAAAAAAGGTATAGTGAGACAATCTGCAAGGCTAATGAGATGTAAGTCACCAAATTTTCCCACAGGCTATGTGGCTGAGCAGATGTTTTTACTCTTAATTTAGAATTGTACTCTGTCTGGATTTACTGCATCTACTACTCGTACGCCTCCTCTGTGGCCCAGCAATAGAACCGGAGGTCCGAAAAGAGCTTGAAGTTCTCAAGTGATCAGACTGCATGTCTCTTGATCTTTTTAAGGTAGGTCGGTTATCTCTGTTGAGAGGATCAGCACCCTTGCTCCCAAAAGTCTGCACAATGAGTCGACAATTACACATCGATGAAACGGGTTGCCGCAGAAAGTCTTAATTATGTAGAAATCACTATGCTCTCGGTCGCTTCGAAACCTTTGGCATCCGTTGTCCTCCGCGGCTTCGAAATCATAAAGAACAACCCGGGTTCCGCTCAGCCGCAAATCCCGGCCCTTCGTTCACCGCTCGAACATCGTTAGGTTTACCTGCGGTCAACTATTGTGGTAGTTGCCCGTGACTGTTAATGGGTCAACCCCGTGACCTGCACGCTGAGGGATGGAGTGTCTGAGGAGTAAGTTTCCAATATGAAAGCTACCTTATGTCAGATCGTGAACTTTGTTGTCTCAACAAGGACGCCTTATCTTTCCGCCCTTCTTTAATTTCGTTATGGACAATTTGCTCTGAAAAGCTTTCGGTGGCGTTGCGAATGGTGGGGTGGAATTACTACCTTGCGCCAGAGTTATTGAAGTGGATTTTGATAGCGATGTCACCTGGTTGGAAAATCAAGATGCCCTAAAACACAGCCGCCAAAGTCATTGTGTATAGCATGCACTCAAACTTACTGATGACAAAATAAGAACAGCATTTGGAATTAACTGGATGCCACGCAAAGGAACTGCATCCCCGAGTCGGTTTCGGTGATCAGAAAGCGTTCCACAATTACCCATCTAGTGTTCGCCTTACCGCGTTTTATTGGTACTCGCAGAACGTGGCGTGGTGGACAGTCGATGACCTGGAGAGTTTGATTCGGCACAGCGCGACCCTATGACTTATTGAGTTAGAGCGATAATGATACCAAAAATCGCTGGTTAGAGATGCCAATGAAGATGGTTCGAGCTTCTAGTCAATGAGGTAAACGGTGCCTGGAAGGTTGAGGTGATTCGCCACAAAAAGAATTAAATGAATAGGAAACAAAATGACGTGTGCAGTAAAACCTGGAAAACAATTAACTTTCGCATCTCTTACTTTGCTTATTTCGCTTTCTTTTCCTCAGGCCGAGGTCTAATTGGGACAGTATCCATACCGGATCCGTTATATATTTGCAGGCATTTATGCAACTCAGTTGCGAGAAACGGTTTTCCAGGAGAAAACTATTAGTCGATAATTTCCCGTGAGTGTAAACGACTACTCCGGACCCATTTTTCTCCGGAGGAGTTTACCTCAAATCCCTTGGTAAACAAACCCGTAACCTTATTGTTCTACGCAAGCAACCGCGTCTAACCTCCAAGATTTTAAGCCTGATATGGCCTTACGAGTCGTTCATTGGTACGAAAACAGGCGACAGCATCGCCGCACTCAAGTTTCGCACAAAAACATCATACAGGAGTGTTAGGATATCTGGCTAAAAGACTAATACATTGTACTTGGCATACTCCAAACACATGCGACGAGTTTACCAGTATGTTCCTTACAGTAAGATGAAAAAATCCTCATACCTGAGTTTTATTTGCAACTAGCAATTCGGAGAATATTCACGGTACTGTACACATCAAGAAAACGCATTCACACTTCAGTAGATTCATTACGTTCCTAAGCAACGTCCTAAGTCGCCGCTGAATACCAATCGTTTCGCAAGGTTTTCCTATCATCCCAAAACAAATCATTCACCACAAGTGAAAATTAGTTAAGCCATGATACAGCATGTGAATCACTAAAAAATATTGCAAAACACAGAACCGACACTGATTCTTATGGCAAAGCCCAGTTCCACTGGCGTAAACATGGCAATGTCGCACATTGCAGCAAGACAAGTGGTGTCTATTGTTTATATTGTTCTTTCAGAGACCACGCTCACGCGAGATCCATGTTCTGTCTAGCCGAGTATTCCCAGGCCGATTCGACCGTGTGCCGAACACTTGCTTTCGTTTTTTGAGGCTTTCCTCTGACTGTGTTGGTCCGATTGTCCTGACTGACGACCGGAACTGTCGCCCTTGGCTGGGGGAGCCATCTGAGGTCCATCTGAGGTCCGGATCTGCTATGCCTGTTTCTACCGCGGTCTCCGACCGTTGGGGAACACCTTTGACGTAGTTCTTGTTGCTTCTTCGGGTGACTTCTGATTGGTTCGTGCTGCACGGTCGATTTACCCTCTCGATTTGTTGTGATCGTACTCTCCCAAGAGCGAATAAATTTTCATCTTGTTTCAAAGCGTCATTACCATACAGTGCCAAGCAACCTAAGCCGCTCATCTCTGATAAAAAGAGATGACTGGGAATAACTCCTGGTTTTCGCGCTGAGTCCGACTTTCCAGCTTCCCGAAATTTGTAGCTTTTTCTCATCCCCGAATCGGCCAAAATATTTTGGATCACAACTAAAACCACTAGCATAAGGCGCAAAAACACCCACTGCTGTTAAGAAACGATGGGATGTTACAGCTCAACTGTCGAAGAACTCCAATTTCTACAACCCCAAACCGCATGCCATGGTCTAATTTACCATACATTTCACAGGCAATTTTCTGAACGAAAATTAAAACAATATTGGTGTAATGAAAGCGAATTTCATAAAATAACGACTAATGACGGCAACTGATATTCGTTAAAAATAGAATGATTCCAATAACACCTTAATATTGACAATCAAGGACATTCGTTGGCTGCAATGAGTGGATTATAATCCACTTTTGTCGTTAAGCCGTAAGAAGCCGCCCCCTAAATTGTCCAAAACGAAGTGCGCCAGGCCTTACATAATACGAGCACTTCAGTTCATGAAATTTTGTCCCACGGAAGTTTTAGGGTACAGGCCAAGGACAAAATGAGACAAATTAGTGGCAAACATTTCAAAAAGCCACAAAAGTAGATAAATAAAATACTGGTACCCAGACATTACGATCATTGTAAGACTATTGTTACAAGGGATGAAAGCAAAAAACAAGACAGTTAATGAAGCCTAGTATGAAATAGTAAATCAAAAACTCCAGCCTGAAAGACAGCTTTGGATTTTCTATGAAAGCATTCTAACCAAACAGCGACCATGCTTTATAAAATCCCGAATGGTTTCTAAAAGGTATCACTCTTCTCCAAAAGGCATTTCTCGTGTACCCCTTGCTTTTTTTCGGAGCTCAAATACAGCAAATTCGAACAAACTGGTGGACATGGAGCATGTTCCGCGCTACCACAGGGCCCATCGAAGAACATTTTGGTATTATCTATAAGGGCTGTGTCGGTACCCTAACTATTCCTAAGATGATTTATTTTTTTGAAAGATTGCTGTCAGGCGATAGCACTCGCCGTGATCCCCACTGGGTGGTTATCTACGGGACATTACTATAGAAGCTAGAACCCATGGATTTTTCTTTCGTCGACAGCAAATTCTGCTTTTAAGTCAATCCTGCCATAAGCGGTGAGAGACCTTAAAGAGAATGGCTTCAAACAAATTTTTGAATAATAACTGACGAGTCGATGGTGCATTGAAGAAAATAGAGCAGGATACTTCCGGAGGATATCACGGTGAAAATGAAGAACAAATGGACGAAATTGAAGAATGTTTTCCGCATGCGGCGAAGAAAAAAACAACGAAGACAGTTCTGGATCAACGGATTAATGCATATTCTATCCGTTAGTCACAAAAAGGAAAGTAAATTACAAGTAATGTCAACAACAAACGAACAAACACTCAGTATCTTTGATTTTGTAAACAATGGATTTTGATTGGCTTCTCTATTGCCCCAGTCAGTGGTTAACGCTTCTGCGGCGAATTCGCATCGATTACGTCAATCGATAATGTGAGCTGAAATGCTGCATGAAATAGTCGACGAACAACATATACCAAATCGGCCAGCACAAGAATCGACCGTGAGTGCTGATCATTAAAGACTAACATGATTTCTTGTCCGCTCGACTTGATTTTGCCCATTAGCGGCGGCGAGACAGAAACGATTGAGACTTCACGACCAAAGTACAACCAACGCTTCTTTATATTCCAGTTTTAAGACGGACTAATTAGCGTGATAATGAAACTTACTTTCAACCCCTTGAAGATCTCATAAATATTTCAAATTATTTTGGGAATGTTATTGTAATACACTTCAAAATAAACCATAAAACATAAAATTATCCCAAAGAACCTTCTTCAATGCTAATTTTGGACGACTTTGTACGTTGTAGAGAAACCTTCTCCGATGCTAGATAAGCATCTCAGAAATAACTGTCAAAAGTCTATTTACACCATGAAATAAAAAGTCCGTCAAGGACAAAATACGTACGTTGCTGATAACAAAGTCCGATGATAACAATTTCCTATATTTCGGTTGCACAAACAGCATACAACCAACCAAATAGCTCCCAAGACTTCAAAACTCCTCTTCAGTTCCTTACTGTACAGGGACAGAAAGCAAAAAATAGATCTTTAGATACTCTTCAACAGAGATCACTTTGCAGTAAACCTCGCTTTTGTTACAAAATGCTTCGCTTCTCCATATCGTCACCGCCAATTGCTACCCAATTAGGGCTTTACGTGGCGGTTGTCGCTAAGCACAGAGCTTTTTTGAACTGCTCCCAATGTTCTCTAGAATCCTGCGCATTTTGTTGAGACGACCAGTGCACTGAAAGATTCGATCGAAACTGAAGTAGGCGATTACCATCCAGAACCAGCTTTAAAGGACTAGGGTTTTCTGTTGATGTAACCACAAACCAGGCGCGAACAAAATCGAGCATCGACCACCAACGAAGAAAAATGGGATGCCATAAACTACGATCACAACATTTTAAATTGTTTTAAGTTAAAAATCATCAACTTCATATGCCACGTCGAACAACCCCGACTATCAAAAGTTAAGGCATGAGAAAAACGATCAATTTATAAACACGCATTAACAAAACCGTTCGCACATTTATATATTACCGTTCTACTACATCAGCGACACTTTCTACGAACTGAAGGCATACACGGTTTCTTAGCATACAGACAGTAAAATCGTGAATGATTCCAAAACAATTTTCTCATCATGGCATCCAAAGTTCACATTGGTTGTCCTGGTTTGCATCATACAGATATATATATATATATCAAAATATAATTCATTCGTTCTGATTCGATGGGAAATGACAACACGATCGCCACTGTTCGTGGTTCATTGCCATATCCTTCAGTGTCTCCAGCCAGCTAGTTGACGAAGAAGTGAGACACCTACTTTACCTACTTTACTTTCGCTGTACATTTTCTCGTCCCACGTTGCCACGTCATCTGTTGACCTCCACATAATCCCTTCCATTCATTGGGAGGAACACAAAATAGGGCGCAACATGGTAGACGAGTGTTCGACATACGCAACACGTGACCCAACCAGCGTAGTCTACTAAATTTCATTCGCTGAAACAAGGTATTCCCGGAATTGGCACCTAATACTAGATTTCCGACTTCCGCTCAACTCATTCGGTCACTCCATTCAATCCTGGCGATACAACGTAGACGTCGGTGGTCGAAAACTCCCAACCAACGAACATCTCCAACACGAATACTTCATGTCTCGCAACCATACAGCAGAACTGAGCGCACCGCGGCACAATACACACGACCCTTCAACTTCTGCCACAAGTGCTTTAGTCCAACGTAAGCTGCTCGTGCCTTCGATATACGTGTATTTACCTCCACTTCCGAGCTACCATCGTTCGACACGCAGCTACCAAGTTAGGTGAAATGGCCCACAATCGTTAGTACCTCTCCATTCAGTACCAAGTTTGGCACTACTGTTGTCCAGTCCTGCAATAGCACTTTGCACTTTGAAGGTGCAAATTACATGCCAGACCTAGCTACAGACCTCGAGCGTCTACCTAGTGCGCGTTATGCATGGTCCGCAGACTCAAAAAGGCACACAACGTCATCTGCGTAATGTAGATCACATAGCTTCCGTCCATTTCCCAGTTTGACGTATGCATTCAGAAGACCTCCTAAAACACCTTCCATCACCTCGTCCATGACGAAGTTGAACAGGAATGGAGAGATGGAATATCCTTGTCGAACGCCACTAGTCACTTCGAATGAACTTGATAATTCACGGTATACCCTCACGCGACCATTGGTATGCGAGTACAATGCTCGCATCAGGTTTGATAACTTCGTTGGCATACCACTCCGGCGGAGAGCACTGAATAGTGCAGTCCGATCCACTGAGTCAAAAGCAACTTTCAAGTCCATAAAGATTACGATCGTAGGGCGGCGGTGCGTCAGGCGTGTTTCTATTAACTGCTGGAGAGTGAATATCTGGTCCATGCAACCTCGATCTGGACGGAATCCGGCCTGCTGTTCACGGATATTACTCTCGCGAATCGGTATCAAACGGCGCAAGGAGACCGACGATAAAGAGCACGATTCGCTTCTAGTATTTTTAACATTCTTCCGTGTCATTGGACATTGGCTAAGCATTTGACTCTGTTGATAGGTCTGCACCACGTCACTGATTTTGAGGACAATATATGAGAAGTACGTGGCGGTCCTCAAAGGGCTGTATCACTATACTTTAGGAGGGGTTAGGACTGATGGTCAGCTTTCATCAACCTTCGTTGTCTCCGTTGGGGTTCGGCAAGGCTGCTTTCTTCCAGATTGACAGGATTCTGTTGCTGCACTCACTTTTTGTCAGGATCGGCTTCGAGTACCTCGAGAACTTGATCATACCTTGTGGAGGAGTTGGGAAGGAGGTCACATCACAAACTGCGAAAGCCGGAGCAGCTTCGTAAATGTGCGACACTTGCGGCACCGCCATGACATCCGACCCTCTTTCAAAGGGAGGGTTTACAATGCTACAGTTCGTAGTCTCCTGCCTTACGGTTGCGAGACCTGACCTATCCGTGTTGAAGATGCCTGGCGACTTTCTGTTTTCGACCATCGATGTCTTCGAAACATTGTTCGAGTCTAGTGGGATTATCGAGTGAACAGTGACGAGGTGTGTGGTCGTGTATTTGGTGCAGACAGACTGAGATAATCGCTCTGTATCGCCTTGGGTGGCTTGGACACCTACTGTGTATGCCTGTCCATCGTCTATCTTTTCGTGCTGTTTTTGGACGTGCTGGGCGAGGCTGCAAGAAGCGACGTGGCAACTAGACTATGACTTGGCATAGAGATATGAAGAAATTAGCTTCGGCTTTGGTCTCGGTTGGTGTTTCCGCCTTCCTGGTTGGGGCCCGAAAGATGGAGATTATTGTTGGTTGGAGATGCTGACAGGTATGGCTCACAACCCAAGTCAGTGGCGCGAAAGCTGTACGGTCTGTTTGTAGGACTTATCATGCTCTAAAAATAATCCGAAAATAACGCAGAAATCACAAAATACGTACGGGGAGAACACAAAGAGCAGTTAGTTTGTCATGGTTTATTGTTGTTTCCCTTGATTGTCCACCTTTGAAGCTGCATTTCCATGTTGGATTGGTACGGTGCTTGTTTTCAGGCCAGTGTAGAAGATATATGTACTCCATCAGAAAATCAGTTTCTTCCGCTCTTCTCTTCTAGAAACCAAAATTATTTTGCCGCGGTTCTTGATATTCTGAAACCAAAATGCGAAAATGTCTGGATTTCCACAGATTTCCTTCTCATTTTTTGCCGTATTCCGTCAGTCATGCTGTCCTGACGAGACCACATCTTGACGTGGTGTGACGGCTTGGGTGCCCCAATGATGCAACGAGATATACAGGATGGCTGATCTCAAGCTGGAGATCCAACGATGCCTGGAAGGGCAGTAGGCAGAGGCCTGACGAAGAAGTCTCCTGGTCCTCCCAGTCGGGGGTTGATCCGAGTTAGCAGTTCGGTCGGGAAAACGAGTGGAAGAACAATTAAACCAAGTAGATGGGCTTCCACTCAGCTATGCCCAGCTGTCTTGCGGTCAGGTTCTTATCAAAACCAAAAGCTTTGGTTGAGAACCCTCATCGTTCTGCTTAGCGGCTTGACTCCTTAGCGATACCCATCCATCAATCCCCATGAGTTACACGCCTACAAATAATTCCATACTGCATCGGTCGTCGCATAGGATAACCAGAAACGCACTACCCATTGCATTGGGCGCGGTAGGTAGTGATAGGCTTTTATGAGCGCTTCCCGGTCACATTTTGTATTATTAAGAAACATTTAGTGTGCACTTCGAAGATAGTCTTGACATAGAAGAAGAAGCATTTTAGTAGTAGGAGATTGAATGTTTACATGAAATAATTCACCATGTGATATCATCGCTGTGAGCTAACGGACAGTAACAGTGCAAATCAGTGACGGATAGGTGCAACATCATGTGGTGAAGTTCAACAAACCGATCAGAGCCTGCCCGGTAGCGTAATGGCTAAGGCGTTCGAC
>LUCM01002288.1:0-17534 GCA_008360955.1 Fasciolopsis buskii | reverse complement strand
TAAATGAAGCTCGGTTTCTTGTTTGTTGACCGCCTTGTGGAGAGTCAAATTTCTTAGTTTCAAGCAATCTTGCTTCATTTGGGGTCTCCTTTATCTGGAGGAGTGTTGCATCATTTGAATGGGGAATCGTTGGCCCAGGGCAACATGACTGGCAGCGGACGGTAGATGATCTGTCAGTCGAGTTTGGCGTGACTTCTGGTGGGTTGTTCACTCGTGGGCCGGGAGAATGTAATCCGTCCACGTTACATTCAGTCACAAGGAACATTTCCGACGTGGTCATGTTCGTAATCGCACATTCAGTTACATAAGGAGAGTAGGGTGGGCCATTATCATGGGAGGTAGGGCAGGAGGGTGGTAGATGAGAGAAAAAAGGGTTTTGCAGAAAAGGCACAGAGTTGTGAAATGGGGGACTTGTTAGGGTATATGGGAGATACTGGTATTCAAGGGAAGCCGGTAAACTTGGTCTATAGTTCACATGGTTTCCGGGTTTGAAATATAGTTTGTTCCGTTGCATGTTGGGTACATATATTCTTTTATATCTCTTGCCGCATACGTACTGAACGAGATGGAAATTGAGGTGAAAAATTGCGCAGACTTCTTTCGTTGACGGAGTTTTCTGCCTAAACCGGCTGTGATTTGTACTTGTGGAAACTACTGGGAATGAGAAATGACTAAACCTTGTTCAATGGTTAGAGATAAGTACTCGAGCGTTATATACACTTGATACCCTAGGCCCGAATCATAGGCCCTTTCTATTGGAGTGTAAGTATCGTGAACTTTCAGCAAATTTTGCAAGGCTATTTCCTTTCGTTCTTAAAGGCAACGGAATCATGGGCAGTCATCCCTATATGTTGGTGTAGTTTATTCTGTGGGGAGGAATATTTGATGATGAATTCTTACCTTAGTGCTATCGTGGACATAGAGACTGGCACCGAGAAATCAGCTCAACGCAAGCCTTAGTAAAGGATTTTCCCACTTGGGGTGCAAAGATGCATACATTCTATCAATATTTTGAAAACGGAGTGGTTGATCTGAGTTCTACGCAGCCATACGGGATTCATGTGTAGTTCTGTGCAACGTTCCTTGTAGTTTAGTGGGGAAGAGTAGCCCAGAAGTCGTTTTGTAAATGTTCTTTGAACATTCTCAATCTCGAGTCTGTCACTCTGCCGCGTGTTTACAGAGCTGACTCATACTCCATCCACGGTAGCTTAGGCAATAATGTCGTGATGGTTAGCTCGCATCAAACCCTTCCGTATCTTGAGCATTTCTATGGCATCATCCATGAATACATACTCTTCCGCTAAGTAAAGACCTAGGCCTCCTAATCTTCATTTCTACTACTTTTCCTTTTGTTTTTACACCGTACTTTTGGTCAACCTTTGGGCACTTCGCAGGAAGGCATAGCCTCTTTAGGAAATGATGTTAGCTGTTGCATAGAGTATCCTAATTGTGGGCCAATCAGTCCCATGTGCAGCGGTATGAATACCTCGGATTTCCTACAGGATTACAGACCGTAGCCTGAAAGCCTCTCCACTGCCTTTAAAGCACCACGCTTGCACTGCACAGTATGCTTGTACTCGGCGCTCAAAATTACTCCCAAATCCTTTGCGAACAATCTCAGACTAATAAGAAACCCAATTTCTTCGGATTCAGTTAGAAATTCTGAGGCCCTGCTTACGAGGAGAACTTTTCATTCACTTTTCGGCATATCACAATCCGCAGCCCGTTCAACCGCTACCTTATATTCTATACCAACCCTGCCTTACAGGCAACGACGCCTGCAGTCATACCACGAACATTTTTGTGTACCTCATATCAAGCTGAATTCCACAATTTTTCTTACTCTTAAGGTCGCACATACGGCTGGAAACCCCATCCCTAGGTATCGACCATTGTCCTTCGCAGTAACACCAACCGGGGTGTCTTTCAGATCATTTATCTTCACAGTGGTTTAGTTTATGAAACAGTCTATCGGACCCTGTGAGCTCCCGTAGAATCTTACACATTTCAACATTTTCTCGTACAAATTTCTCAACGTATCCTCATTTACCAACCTGACTGGAGCCAATATGAGTCCAAACCAGGACTTCGAATGCTATCCAGACTTCCAGCTTCACCTGAAATTAGGAAAGCAAAACTGTGTCATTCCGTGTCGGTTTCTTCCTTTTACACTCTTGTTTGGTTCAAAAACCCTCCAGCATGTCACCAGTCTTCCCATCCAGCCTGAAACATTGTTAAATTGCGTAAAGCCCTCATGCCAGCTGTTAGATTGCCCCAAAGGTTGCAGCTCATAATTCTCCGTTTAGTGCAGATTTGGCTGGAGTGTGGAGCCCATGCGAGACATAAACAACTAGCCTATTAAGCCAAATGTCCTTTTTCGCGTGTCTACAATTAAGTTTACTATGGTTCCCAACGTACTCCGACCCAGATGCTCAGGTGAGTTTATAAAAGTACCTATATGATAAAACAACGCTCCCCGGCGTCCTGGTCACTTACTTGACCAGGCTTTACCTCCGCCGCCATTGATCTGCAGTCGACAAATTGCTCCTTAATTATCACAGCATTGGACTACGATCCACCGAAGTAAAGGGCAGCAGACAAAATGGGTTTGCGCTGCTGGTGTCTTCAACGGACAAATTAAATATATGTACTGCATGTTTGCCTAATTTAGCAACTTTGCTGGATGCATGCCTATGTTGACTTGCTTCTCTCAGTCAGATTTTGCTTGGTGGGTCACCAAATTCTACTCAGCGCTTCTGCCCTGGACCATCCTTCTGGCCACCTACACACCTTTTTTGCTGTCTTACTGCATGCTAGATTACTACCAACTGTTTGCAGCCTATACCGCTTCAGGCTCCTCCAAGCCTGCACTAACCATACTGTCAAACCCAACCTATTTGGTCTGCAGAAACGGCTGGTGACTAGCAACTTGCCTTGTCTTCACCTCAGTCGTGGCATATATATTGATGATCTCTTTCTGTTGGTACTCTTACTCCCAGCCAGTCTTGATAACAGCCTACAAACGCCATGGAAAAGTATCTTTAGTCAAAAACAATGGTTGTAGCAATCTTTACTCGTCTTAATGCGGCGGTAGTTTTCTAGTTTCCAGTCCAACTTCTTCCGCAATTAAATAACTACCGTAAGGCTTCACACAGGTGATTTCCCGAATCGCCTTCAAGTGAATGCCGCATCACGCACCGGAAATTCGCTTCGCGGCTGGGAAACGCCATTTGAGTAACGAGTATACTGCTGTCGTCACCAAACCCAATTGAGCCCTTATATGTCAGCCATATCTCGTTGCTCTTGTGGTACCACTTGATGAACGGTGTGGTTACCCGACCAAAAGCGGCCTCAAGTGATACCATTGTAGGTAGTGCTTCGGGATATTTTATTGCTTAAAAGCAACGTCCACAACCCATACCCTAGAAACAAAAAATCAAAAATAAAAGCAAACCCAATTAGCGAAACCCTTGGCTGAGCCTTCGGTGCGAATGCCGTTAAACACGAGCGAATCAGTTTCGCAATGCTTTTCTAATTTTCTTCTCTTTCCTAATTTCAATCACGGTCTCCGAAGGAGTGAACTGGCGCTCATCTCACATAATGACTGACGCGTATTGTTTACCTTGTAATGCAGACCCAAAAGGTGACGGATGACGTGCTGCTTAGGGCTATATAGCTGGTTGCATGCCTCATCCCATTTTGATGCTTATACGCCTGTAGTCGCCTGAGTAGCCCACCTATGACATTGTCTCTTAAGATAACTTACTCGGATCTGATCATATTTATCATAACAAAGTGCATTGTACAACTATTAACATTTGCGCTACGCGTTTTCCCTTCTTACACTTTCTGCCTCTGTCAGGTAACCCTTCAAGGAAAAATCACACCAACCTGGACGTGTATACGCAATGTCCGTTTGGCCGGAAGTCAGAAAACTGGCCACTAGGGCTGCGGACTGATTTAGCTTCACCACTGCATCTGAATCAAGACATCCGTGACTTTTAAACGCTCTTTCATAAGTCAAAACCTTCTAACAATATCTTACTACAGCCGACTATATCATCAAAACTTGGATAACTTCTTCAGCAATGAACTCAGGAAGCATAGGTAAATTGATACGCACGAAACGAGCCTTTCCGCTTACTTCTATCCTACACACTTCATATTCTGCCACCCGATTCCATCTGACCACAAGTATGAAGCCCAACATGGCATCCCAAAATTGCCTGCGTGCCGTCACAAGTTCAACAAATTCATTCTTTTTTCAGGTCACCTTGACCACTAGCTGGAACATACTGCACATTTTTCCGTCTTCCGTCTTCTCCCGTTTTAGGCCTGCAACCCGTTTTCTTCCCAGAACATTTTGCCTACTTTCCACCAGCTGGCACCAGTAAATGCAATCTGCGCCGCCGAACTAAGCTGCGGCTGCCCAATAATACTCACTGGGTCTTACTGTAATCAAGTCGTTCCACAACAGCCCAGCCGCAGCCCGATTACTACCACCAACAATACCATACATTGCCAGTCGGAGCACAAAGCATTTCACGTTCCGCCCTTGGAACTTAAGCGCATAACTAGGCCCTTTCGGGTAACTGATGATCTCCAAACCACATTAAATTTCTTTTTTCCAAACCCGATGGCCCGCTGGCTCCGGGGCCCCTTCCAAAATCAACCTTACCAGAAATGCCTTAGGACTCTTCAGTCCAGCTCTCGGAAGCACAACTAGCATGAGGAAGACATAAACGTCGTTAGTTACGGCTAACGCTCGCAAACCGCCTTAATCGTTTTCTGTCATATTCAGCTCGAACTGTACGCCTATTCACTTCAACAATCGAAAAAAAGCACCGACGGCCTGTGGATGGTCATGATTGCAGATCCATGGAAACCCCATTATTCATATGTCCACCACATATATTTCTTCATCACTTGCGGTTATAGAATGGAAACGTTTTCTTCCCCACGCCATCACAGTTTGCTTTTCTTTTGGTTATTCCGTCTTTCACCACGCCATTTTCTCGTCGTAACAAGGATTCGATCCGTAATGGTCCTTGCTTAATCGTGGCTTTTCGTTTCACACTACCTTGTGCTTTCTGGATGTCCTTGACTATCTGAACTCTTTCATAAGGCATCTTATTCTTTCGGGAACACCTTTGGACCAGCTCTGTTAGTCAGTTTAATTGTAGGATTTCCTCTGCGATTTTCTGTAGGTCTCCTATCGAGTCATTCCCACATATAAAACCAACTTTGATTTTCCCGTCCAAAACTCGCTTTTTGGCCCTAGCTTTGAACTTCAAACCTTCTGCTCCACGGCATTACGCATTGATGCATATAAATAAACATTCCGAAGACTTGCAATCCTCGCGATGTAATGCAGCCTTCCTTGATTTTTCTTGAATGACCAATGGTCTTTGCTAAAAATACGCACCTACGAGTCATGTTTCCATTCCGCATTCACTCTTGCGTATTACTTGTGTTCCTGCAAACATTTGGCCTCATTGTTTATGGTTGCTTTTGTGTAAACTTTTGGTCGCTCCCCGGTGCATGATTTTTGCAAACCGAGAACCATACTCGTTATTACTGCCAAAGAACCGCCCAAAGACAATTTTGCAGGGATGGGTGATGTAGTGTTTAACTTTTCAGAACTTCTGCTGCAACTGGTGAAGTTCCATATAAATGATGCCTGAAATATGTTCAGCTATCACTATTCCTGCAGCATGCTGCGAAATAATCCAACGACAGATTTTTCCTTTTGCCTTTTCGTGTTCTGCATTTGCTTATGGCCAAAAGGTCGTCAAAAGTTTGCAAGTAATTGCTCCAGTGACGCCACTCATCTGTGGTATAATCTTTGTTAAAAAACATCCAAGGGGAAGAAAATCGAAGCTAAAGAAATTCATTGGCGACAACCCTTCATGCCGACTCGAAGCTTACATTGCACTCTGCCACCGTGCTCCTGGGGTAAGGGGTTAGTACTCTTGTAGCTCGCAGAATACCAGTGGGGTTTTGTTGCGAACCACCGTTTTGGTCACGAAACGCAAAGTTTCATAAAATTGGAACCTAGCTCTAAATGCAAAGGATTGGCAAGTTCTACTATATCGGATTGTGAATTCGATCAATATAAAAGTGTAAAACGGTAAGCACACTCCAATGCAGAGTCTCTGTTTTATCCATTCTTGGCATTTGAAATTTCCTTCCCTTCCACTTTCGGAAACTATCATTTCTCCTGCTGTTCCCTGGCCTCTCAACCACCTTGGCGAGTAGGCGTTTCCTTTGCAGTTCTCACGTCAGCCGATCGCACAAGTAAGTCGGAAATGGTCAACATCTGCTCCACGACACCCAACGGCCACGAGCGGACAACAGCGTGCTCGCTGAGGACAATCACTGCGTCCCTTGTCCTAAATGGTCCTCCATTATTTATCCAGTTCTGTCGGGCCTGGAAAGTTGGTTTTCGCAAAAGTCTTCCCCAAAAGTAATTCCGTTGATCCTACCGGTGCAAACACATCCAGCGATGAGTAATGGATTTCACAACACTGCTGCTAAACCTCAATAATGAAGGATTATTAGGGGCCAAGGAAAAACGGATAAGAATGCGATGCTGCAGCCTACGCAAGAACAGGTTTCTGATCACTTAGTGTGCAACTTCGTGGTGTACGGTTCATGAATTCATGCAGGCCAACAAGCATCCTAATTTTCAACCCCTTTCTCACATATTGCTCATGGCGGACCAAAATAGTAGATTCTAGTGTCGCAGAACGGCCACCATAAATAACTTTGGGTTTCCGAATCAGAGGCATTAATTGTCTCTCCGTGCGGATATTTGCCTCGGATATTGCCTGCACCATTTGACCGCTAGCCGTTCCGCCGCTCTTCCGACCAGGATCTAAAACTGCTTTCCTATAGGGCTTACCTCGTGTTATACCCCGCATGCCCCTGCAACGCTAACGTATGTTCCATAAGCAGATCTACGACGTGATTTTGAGCGGGCAGGATGATCGTATATTTTGCGTCAAGGCCTAGGTGGGAGCTAGTCAGTCTACAGCACAATCGTAACAAGCCATGGAAGAGGGCGAGTTTTAACCCTAGTAAGTTTCTAATCATCGGCAGTTTTCCTCTACTATCATTGTCCAGTGGATGTGCTGCGACGGCCTCGGATATGAGCATTCGTTTTAGGTTAAAATATGAGAACTGCAACATTTATGGTGCCACAGCATCGATGCATCATCTATTGCATTCAAAAATGAGCCAAGTGGAGCAGTTACGGTACCTTTTATCATCCTTCTATATCACCCATACTCAGTCGAGGGTCGAGTGTGTGAAATCGGATTGGGCTTTTGAAAAACGCCTCGATGTCACCGTTTGGCTCATTGCAGAAAACAAGGGAAATCTCCTTACTCATATCACTACATGAAAAAACGAAACTAAGACGACGTCTTAATTTCCTTGTTTCTCACTCCCCATCGATATCTCCCTGAATATTTTAGACAGTTTGAACCCGTTCTATCTACTTGAACATAGGGTCCTACGTGATTTCTTTTTTCTCGTAGTGACGGTGTTCATTTGCCACACCCGCTGGTCTCGACCACTTCTTGTGCTTCAAAGGCCTGGTCTCGTAGATTGGACTATTATCCACGATTTCTTTACTGTGATATTTTCCAGTCTCTGGTGCATCTCTGCCTTTTCTAGTTTCGTATCTATATCCCCTGTCGTTGTTCATTGTGCATCCCCCTAATTGCTGTTTCGTTTCCTTTCACTCCTGGGCAGAGGCGTTCCACACCGTGGATCAGCCTGTCCATCTATTTGTGGACAACCAAAATACCCGGATTGTTGGCAATATCAGCCACCAACCTTTTATTTTGGGTTTCAATATATATTTAAAATAACAGTAATATTTTATTCTAGTGCTTTCTTTTTCTGAGTCGTTCGTGAGACTGGTCGCTTCTTAATCTGCAGCTAGCAGCTAGGCCAGACTGCCGCTCGTTTTTTTCTTTCCTGGCCGTTCAGTTGGGCATGGACGCAAACAGTTACACTTTAACCTGGCTACCGCAGTTGCGGACCGCCTGGGATCATCCACTCTTTGAACTTTGATGCCAAACTTCTCCTACCTACACCATATTTGCATCCCTTCCTTCACCTTCCGTGTATACCAGAGTTGTCCCAATAGTGCAGGGCGCGGTCATATCCACCTCTTTGACTGGCGACCGTCGAGCGGGCAACTAGGCTGCGCCGGTGTGCGGGTGCAGATGGGTCGGCGGATTACAACTCCAGCATTTACTTCTAAGTGATGTTTTTCAGGTTCGGTTGCTAGCGCTCGGTCAGCTTCATTCAATAGCACAATTGCGATAAAAGGCTGTCTAGTCCCTATGTTTCGTGCACCATTTGGTACTGGCTTCCTCTTGCTCCTTCGCAAGGTTCTTTTGCCAAAAGCATACAAAAAGGACTCAGCGAAAGCTTTTTTATTGGCAGTCTATATGGGCTAACTTTCCAAGTGCACCTTGACATTTTTCATGTAAGTTGCTGAAACCCGTCATTTCTCATGAACTTTTATTTTGGTCTGCGAAGTTCGGCAAGACTGCTGCTTCTAGCAACTGTTCTGCACACCAGTCCACCAGACATTTCCCAATTTGATTTCGGTTCTTCATTTTCCTTTCCAAAGCCGCCTCATTCACTGGAACTACCTGAAATTCAAGAAATCACAACTGTCGACAGCAAACACGATGAATCAGGCATAAGGTTACTCAATTCCCATCCCGTGCCACCCTCTTCCTAGCCCAATGAACTAGGCTACCAATTTTTTTATTGTTAAGCAGCTTGTGTCGGCTCAATATGCTACTGTTCAGGCTACGCATTCTGCAAGAAACTGTCTCCAAATTTCCCGTTCGCTGATTTGTTGCGTCTTTTTTCGCCATACGTTATCCATTCTAACATGTCCAATTCGTGCTAATGCCCAAAATTCAGAAAACGTACCACCTTAAGTGACTTTACAGTGGCGTTTTCGGTCCATTTCGGTCTGCTGCTTGTACGTGGAGGCGTAGGAAGTGCGCAGCAATGAAACCGAGCGGTACTGACTAGAATTACCCGTAGGGCTCAAATACCCGGCGTGGAAATTCGTTACTATTTATACTCATATTAAACACATGACTTGACTTACTCATTGCTGGCTGCTGTGTAGGCGGGCCACCTTTGCTATTTTATGCTATTTTATCACTATCCTCACGCGTCATAATCTTATGCACCGCGTGTTCTTGGCACTGTCCGAGAAATAAAATATTGATATTAATAAGTTTGGGCCGTAAGTCTGCCTCAAAAATTGAAAATGCCACGGCAAATAGCTGGTAAAAGACCAGGGGGGCAGTGACCGAGAGAAACGAGGTCCTCGGCCTACTTTGGCAGATTTTGCCAATCCGCGTCAAAGAAACAAATTTCTCGTAGCAGCTGATTGAGTAAAAACGGTCGCCAAGGGAGATATTATGCCGAAAGCGGACGATGGCACCACTAGAAGGATCAAGTCCTAATGTACCAGAAGTGGATCTCCAGAATTCGATACGGCGCAACCGCAGACCCTCAAAATAGTAATCCAGTTGTTGGATGAGGGACGCCAACCAAGGGCCAATGCATTCCTTTCAGCGGGTAAAAGGTGAATTAATTAGAGTGGCCCACAAAAGCGTTAGAAGCGAGGGAACTTAATGGTTGCAGTCAGAATTCGGGTTTCTGCTAGAAGGCTGCAGCCAGGGTAGGGAGAAAACAAAGGCTAGCACAGGAATACCCATCATTCAGAATGGATAGAAAGGGTGCATGAATAGGAGTTGGAAGCTGATTCTAGTGACTGAAAGGCACACCGAGGCCATAACCTAGGTAATCCAAGTATACAGGCTCGGGAGTTTATGATCGCCAACCGGGCTATAGGATCTGTTTTGGGTGCGCACCAAAGCCTGAGATGGAGGCTAGCAGGGGACCCAGAGCCGCTTAATTTTCTCAGTGCGTTTTTAGGGACCTCCGACAAACATTTCACATACGGGGATTTTGGTGTTCCTGAGAGTGACTGGGCCTACAAGGCACTCCGAGAAAACACTCAGCAACAGTAATTGCTGGCTTTCGTGCACGTAACTGGGATGGCACAAGGAGTCAATCAAGAAACTGCATAGGGGTTCAGCGGAACGCAACCAATCCTTGAAATGGTGATAGAAAGAACAGCAAACGGCAGGTAGCCGTGGGTTGGAAGAACCAGTAGGCTGGGGTAACCATGTCGTAATCGGCACGCGATTGAATCTTCTGGGTTTTAGTCCCTAATGAACACGGTAAGAAACAATTAAGAGATGAAAAACAGTGAACTTCCAGGTTTGGGTCCTCGGGTTAGGCATGAAGTAGGAAGTATGACAACTACGTTGATCGAGAGCCGGTTCATTTGAGAGCAACCTATTAGCGATAGCACGTTTAGTTGCGCCTCTCAGCATAATCGAGGGCAAGAAGCCACTACCGGTGTGGGGACGCAGCATCACGAGGGCCACTAAGCGAATGCAAAGGGCATTCAAGAGACGTGGGCGTACACTTGGTTAACAAGCTCACCTAAGAAACAGAGATAAGAGGAGGAGGATGTTACGGACCAAGCGATGATGTCAAAATGCCTGCGGCAGGTGTAACGCTTGGCTCACCAGAATCAACCCAAAGCCTCAGTGTGATTAAGTAAAATCTAGGGCAGCTTTGCGTGAGATAGTAGGTCGAGCAACAAAATACTATGAAAAATGGATCACTCATCAGCTAGGTGAAAGCCAACTGCCCGGATCAACAGGCACTAGGGCAAACACTAGAAAATGCCATCCTTGAGGGCAAATCGCGAAGACCAGCTGGATGGATCGAAAGCGGAAAGGCTCGAAGGGTCGACTCAGCAATAGTAGAACCGTTGGCAGAGGTCTTGGTGAAGCCCTATAACTCAGCGCTCTAATTCAGCCATGGAAGACGAGCTAATTATGTGGGACCGGTTGATGTCGACAGTCATACGGGAAAAAGTCAACCATAGCAGTCACAGGCCGGTGAGTCTGATATCCGTGTTACTAAAATCCTTTGGAGTAATCCTGAGCAATGCGAAAATTAATCAACTGGGCGTAAACCAGCCAGCGATGGTAGATTACCATGGTCCTTTGGCACAACCATTCGTGCTTGACAAACGTGATTAGCTTATCGGGGGTAGCAAATAGTGGGATGGCCAAAGGCGAAACAGTAGAAGTTTGATTTCCTAACTTCCGCAAGGCCCTCGATTCTGTAAACCACAGGCTTCTTGTATGCAATGTGAAGGCTTTTAGGCTGGACGCCAATGTAAGCAGCCGGATGGCGCAGGGTCTAATGGGCAGATCTTTTAGTGTGCAAGTCGGGGAATGTCTACTTGACATCGGACAGTTGTGCATCCGAGTGCCTTGGGAGTCTGCCTGAGGGCAACTGCTGTTCGTGATGTATGCAACGACATAACAAACTGGTTGGGAAATCCATATCTTGTGCTTGAAGATGACATTAGCTTATTAGGGGCAGCAAACTGTGAACCTATCTGAAGGGATCTGAATAGAGTTTACCAGTCTTCGGTTAGATCGGTTCTTCTGATGGACGGAGACACCAGTCTCGCCCGTCCCATGAGTCCATCCGGGCACAAACAGCAAGTAGGAGACCTTGGGGGTGTTAGTGAACACGGAATTCAAATCTATTCTGTCAAGTGAGAAAGAGGCTCTACGACGGCTTAGGAAGTCTGTAGGCTCCGGAAAGCTGAAGATCCTTAGGCTGCTGCTGAAGGCGTTCATTGGACAGCTTCCAAAATGATGCATCTAGGCATAAAAGCCGTGTTTGGATGAAGGTATACAAACATTGGAAAGAGCTTAGCATGATTTTACACGCTGGTTTGGACAACAGATTCAGATGGGATATGGGCAGAGGCTAAAAACACTCGATTTGTATTAAATTTGAATACATCGGAAAAGAAGCGACTTTAGGAAGGCCTTCAATAACTTTCATGAACGGTAATCTGCGGATGTGGCCCGGCACCCACGAGCTACCTCAAGACTTTATGATTGTTAAAGGGTTGATCGAATTATGGAGCCAAAATGCGACCCTTTTTCAGATAAGGTGAATGGAACTCTGAGGAGCGCCGGGGAGGCTACCGTAAATTAAAGTGTTAGCAATGGGTTGTGGAACGAATTATTTGCCGTACAAGTAGTGAACTACTGGAACATGCTACCGGAGAAAGTGGTCGAGGGGATCACTCCGTGAGTCTAAAGGAAAGCTTGACAACACATGGTTATCGCTCTTCGGGCGGTACGTTGATTGAGTTGTGGGGTGAGGAGAAGGATCTAGAGTAATGCGTGATAATTTTCATCCGAAATGGAAATTTGCAATGGACTACAGTCTGCAAGACGTGATGAACTGGTATTTTTATAGACAGGATAAGGGTGGTGGCATACTGGAGGCCGAGTCACTCTGCCAATAAGGAAGAGCCTGGCACACAGGGAATCGGAAGTGAATCAGGGCATCGTATATGCAGATGTGCTCAGTCTGGCTTAAGCTCAAGATAAGTGAATAGCCGTTGCCCCAGGGGACCGAGGGCTATAGAGAGAGAGGATCGGCCTTTGAAAGAGACACCGGAGCAGCAACTTGCGGAATCCATTGCTCTGTCAGTAATTGGGGATTTAACTCATCCCGGGATTGAACAGAATACGGGAAGCTGCCCACACAGTAGCGCTGGAGGATAGGGCTTAACCCAACGCGTGAGGGAAAACACGAGATTTTAGTTAGATCAACATCCGCCACTTCTAGACCCGGTCATCGCCAAGCGTAACAATGATTTCCGGAATGTAAGTCCTTTCACATTACCACGCAACAGCGATCATTTTTACCTTCAGATTTGGGCAGCATAATGTTCAAAAAATCCGCGTAGAATTTTCGGGAGGTTGAACGTAGAAAAACTGAAGGCCAGCCAAGACGTAGTACACTGGGCTGCTGGCAACGAAAAAGAGGAGGTAGAAGTGACCTGGAAAAGCTCAATAAAAATTTATTTGATCTCCAGGACGAATGACCTCCACTCGAGGGCAAAATGCAGAAGAATTAACCAAATGGTTGGACCTCAAGGGTGATTACATCAAAGGGGAATAGAAGGGCCTCATACATATCCTTTGCAAACGTCTTGAGACCGGCGAGGGAACAAGTAAGTGCCTGTGGAAATAGTCACTTTTATGCACAAAGCAGCACGGATTCATTAAGAGTGGACAGCGTCTCTGGAAAATCCTAATGTTCGTAGGATCAGTTCTTGAACCGCTACTATGCCTTATCTACATGAACGGCCTTGAAGCCCACTGGAACTATCATGTTTCATCGTTGCGAATGACGTGAAGGTCATGGGGGCAAGTAACTGTTAGGGGCTGTCAAGAGATATAAGACAAATGGTTGATGGGCACGGTGCGGGATGAGCCGCTTAACTAAAATAAAAGCCGATTACTAACCACTGCCTCAGAAGGATTGACTGCACTGGACATAAATGGAATTTTAATTTAGTGTGGTTCATAGGACTGAGAACCTGGGCATAGTGTGAAACCAGGATACAAATGGGCTGAACAGTGGAAAGCTGCTGTCCGAACGGCAGATTTTATGGCTGCGGTCCCCGGCATCCCGCGGGAAACCGGAGTCACTCATCCCTCTGCACAAACCAATGGCGAGGCAACACTTAGAGTGCTGTATACGGGCGTGGGCACCGTCTATCAAAACCGATAGAATGGTTGACTGGCGGAGAGGCAAGTCCTACGCCAGAAGACTGAGAGACCTAAACCTGTATCCGACGGAAGTCCGTTGATTCCGGAGTGCTACGATCGAAACGCTCAAGATATTTAGGAATTTGAAGGTTGTAGACCCAGAAGAAATTTCAGGCAAGTTACCGAGGATAGACACAAAACAATGGTGCAAGTCTGTGGCAGGCCCGTTATACGTCAAGTAAGCGTACAGACATTTTCCGCAACAGGGTGGTCGGGGCCTGTAGCAAGCTAAAATCCGAAGTGGTCATTGCTGAGGGTGTCATCGCATTTAATACAACTCGATTAGGTGAGTTGGCAATTAGTCCAAGTATTAGAAGGCCAGGATGCGGGGCACTGCAAAGCTAATTGGATGATGAGAATATACCGTCACGATGTTTTGAAATAATGGAACTCAGATGCAACAGGAATTCTTTCACCTAAAATTTGGGAAAAGGTCACTATTTCTGTCTGCTTTTAGTGGGTGCGGGACTTCTGCGGGAAACGAAATTGAAATTGAAGACTTGAACTGACAATGGTGGATGATAAATATTGGGCATACCACTGCAGGAACTCTGGACGCTCGGTCCACCGGTTACGTCAGTTCTGTCCTACGCAACTGAACTGAGCTGAACTGAACTGGGGATGGACGTAGTGGCCTTGAAAGAGCCACAGCTAAAGACATGTCCTCCGATGTGAGTTTACCATGCTGGTGGTCCTCCATCGTTCGATTCCACCGAAATTTTATTAACTGAAATTGTTTTTTAGGCCGAAGTTGTAGATTTGCCGCCGCCTGCATATTGGCCGTCCTCCTCGGGTCCTCCCAATGAACCAGATAAAAGAACTCTATCTCCGAAGAACGATTCAGCGGTGGAAACCAAAACACCTCAGCGACAGAGGATTTTAGTCGAGTCAGGAGATATTAACAGCGACGTAGATGACATTGAATTCGAAGATGAAACCTTAGCCGAGAGGTTAATCGGATTAACGGAAATGTTTCCGGACTCGGTACGGCGTGCATTCAGTTCTGCTGCTGGCTGGACGTTCTCCGGAATCAAAACGACTTATTCTCTCAGCAGAAGTGTTTCTTGGTTCATTGCAAGCACTGCAACCTTGTGCTTCTTACCCTTGTTCCTTGAATTGGAACGGGTGCAGACGGAAGAGCAAGAAGCGGTACACCAAAGAACAATGATGCTTGGACCTAGAGCTGCCGGTAGCAGTTCTGGCCTTGCTGGATTTTCTGCCGCTTTACCGCACCTCACTCCCATGGAGTCCAAGTAGTGAACGATAGTCGTTCTGTGTCGGGTACATCTATTACATTTGCATTCTACGTAAATTTGTTTTCAGTGGCTCTATTAAAGAGGGTTACAGTGCGCAATGCCTTCGCTGTTTACCACCCCTCATAATCGAAATATCACTCGCTGTTATATGCAGCGATAATCCCGAACTAAGTATTACATCCAATATAGAAATGTCACACATAATTAGCGTCTGGTTTTGAGAAATCCTGCTGTTTTGGATTATTAAATGCATAATAGTTTCTTCACCTGTTAAATTTTGGGAGTCGGATTCTGCGCATTACCTTGGGCGTTTCATTTCCCCCTGATTTTTCACGAGGATTCCGACAGCTGGGTTGCAGTTTTTGTAGTGAACAAAACTCGGGTCCCATAAAATTATCGAAGAATCATGTGAGTGTTTTCAGAAGTTACGCAACATTGAACTGGCTCTGGGTGAATCACATGTAGCTGCTCATCTTTCCTGAGGTTGGTGGAAATAAGATGTTGATATGGGTTGAAGCTTCGAGTGGCGGACAGTGCGGGTTGGACCAGATGCTGAGTCGAAGTTTCAACCTCTGTGGCATTATCATTTGGCACAGCTAGGGATTCGAATTTGTCAGGTTGCTTTTAAAAACCAGGAACAGTTATCACTAAGACATCCCCGTCTGAAAAATAACAATTATGCGTTCTCAAATGGGTGCAATGAGTCACCGTCGAGATCAAGTGTACAAAGTGAGAATCCTTGTGCATTTTGGGATTATCTTTATAATGTCTGCCCTCTAATTATAAGTAACTGGTATCCTTCCGACTTGCAGTTGCTCACAGACTTCGCACCCCACTCATCGTAGATGATGATTTACTGTCGCCCGGCTCGTTACCGCGTCTGACCTGATGGGGCCTTATGTGGTTCTATGCCACTCCAAGTTCCAGGATCATGATTGCCGGTTCCCCCTCGCCATGTAGTGGGCCATAGCGGTTCCCCCCTTTATACTCATGCGTGAAACGTCTCATAAAAAAGACATCAGCTATGGTCGTTATGACTTGGGTATGATTTAATCATCTGCGGAGTACTTTCGAGGATTCTGTACCGATGTATCAACCACTGGCCAGTTATTCATTTTTTACATTCCTATTAAAAGTTTCTGACATAACAACCAGTCTGCGCTTCTGGTAGATTGATGCGAAGAGGCTTTTCAAGTGAATTAAAAGTGAAAACGAAAATTCAGCGTATTGTCTAGCTTGCAGAACAATTTCCTTGTTGATAATCACTCCGCATAAGAGCACTTGCGATGATGTGTGGAAAAATAGTAACTGAAGTGAAGAAGACTGAGTTTTCGTTGGCCACTTAAAAAGTCCTGTACGTTGATCAGGTCGAAGGTTCGTATACTTTTAATCTATCCTTTGAATGGCCAATCTGCAAAGTGAGTCGTAATTTTATTGCATTTGCTCAAGTTGAGTCAAATCGGCAGATTAGTTATTCCATTCCAGAATGATACTGATAGTCACAGGAGTAATTAATGAGTCCAATTAGACATTGGAACATTCAGAAGTGGTGAAGCGAGCCTGCCCAGAGGGCAGAAAATTACCATTTGCTTTGAGAAGTTAGTTAATTTCTATCGACCTTAGTCTGGGTGGAGTTCTGATAGTCTCACATGAGGATAAGGCTGAATCGCTGGTCTATAAAACCCAGTCTCTCCAGCTAGCACTTAATCTTAAGAATCATTTTGATGTAGAAATTCAGGTGGACTCTCGATTAAGACTTTTATAGGCACGTAGAAATTAGAAGTTGAGTCCAGATGACCAATTTGTGATGCGATATCAAGTTGGGAAATCATCGTCCGCTGGACTGACCCTGATTATGCTGGTTAATCTTCCGGATTCGGACCCTAAATGTCTTTACGGGACGATTGACCATTAGGGTATAATTAAGGGTTTAGGTCAGTAGTGTTCTGGCATTGGAACTATTCTTCTACATGTATCTTTACCTGTGCAACAACTGTTACGGTGCTTTATTGCTCATTCATTTTTTAATCAGGTAATTCTATTATTCCCGTAATTTGTAAACGCTCAACTATCTTGCGATTCGAAGTGACTCCAGGACCGGGTTACGAACGGCCGTGAAACATTATCCAACCACGGTTTACCTTGGTAGCTGCTTTTCGAACGGTGGTAGCTCGTCAGTGAAGGTGAACACGCGTATATCGAAGGCTCGAGCAGCTTACGCCGGACCGAACCACTTGTGACGTCGGCCTGATGTTTCGCTGAAGCTGAAAGGCCGTGCGTACTGTGCCGCAGTGTGCACAGTTCTGTTGTACGGTTGCGAGACATGGAGTATGCTTGTGGGCGATGTTCGTCGGTTGGAGTTTTTCGACTACCGATGTCTACGTAGCATGGCTAGGATTGTTTGGAGTGACCGAGTAAGTAATGTGGAAGTCAGCAATCTAATATTAGGTGTCGGCTCTCAGAATACCCTATATCAGCGTATGAAACTTAATAGACTACG
>LUCM01002287.1:130122-160895 GCA_008360955.1 Fasciolopsis buskii | reverse complement strand
CGAAGTAGACCAGACGTCTCACCTCATTTTCTGCGATACGAAACAGTAACGACCTCTTGGCTTTCCAAGAAGCTACGTATTTTCTTTTTTGCTTTTCCACTAACCCGATTGCTGAAATACAAGTGGTTTTGCTTCCCGAGGACGCCTTATCATGATGAGCGAATGAAGTTCTGTTGCTGACCGATCAAGCTCGTGCACCTCATATGGATTTTTACGTTGCTTCTTGTGCGTGCATGAGCGGATTATGCATATGTAGGTATTTCACATTCGTCTCGCGTACCAATCAGAACAATTTACACCGGGGAAGGTAGGGATAAAGGGACTGGGAATGAGGAAAGATGAAAGAAGACGAAATAACCATGTTTCATTGTTGCGTGTACAGATTGTTTTTTTTTGGATGAACATGGCTGTGCATTCAACGGAAAGTGAGCTAAGCGATTTAGTGAAGAATTCATCAACGAAAGAATCCAGTCTTGTCGGCCCGTGATTTGTTTATGACCAGATCTAAACTCGGACAACTACGTTTGAAAGGTACAATCCGAATTACAAGTGTTGTCAAACATTACATCTCGTATTAGTGACCAGATGAGAAAAAATGGACTTAAGAAACGGACCAATTTTCTTTCCAACCATCCACATAAGTTTGCATTGACTGAGAAATTCTTCTACCCGTCTAATGTGTTCATAAGGAAAAAAAACCGTGTTTCTGTAGAGATTTTAGTTTGTTATTAATGATATAGCTTTCATGCCTTTTTATTTGAGGATACATTACGATTGAATTTTTTGACTTATAGACAAGGGCGTTTGATCCCAAAGTTGCACCTTCAGTCCGATGCGCCTATCTTTTCTGCCTGGATTCTGGGTTCACGAACGGTAAGTATGAATGTAAGAATTTGTTATCTTCGAGGAAATAACTGAGCCGTAATGTTTTTCAGTCAGATCTCACGTATTAGTTTTAAAATCAACTATTATCCCCGGAATAACTGCAGCGATGGCACTTAAAAGTGAGGCGGGATAGGTTTTATTGATTAAAATGCATATCACCGCTGAATCGCACTTGATTGCGCGGTCGTTATGAAAAGTACATTGGTACGATTACTGAGTCATCAAGTGCGGCCAGACCTGAACTATTGGATATGCAACCAAATTAAGCATTCAGTTCGAACCATCCGCAGTAATTCAGGTGTGTTACACAGGATCCTTGATTGGTTTCCATTAGACACAACAACCATTGCCTGATGCGGGTAATGATGATGGTGGATGAAGCTGTATACTAGAAATAATCTAGAAACCTAGAGGTTTACCTACTGATCGCTTAAACTCATGAGATTGCGTTCGGATCATCGACTTTCTCTCGTTTACATTTCCACTCGATTGCTTGATTTCCAACTTTTCATGTATACGCTCGAATCTCTCGATATTGATCGAGATCCTCGCTAGTAGACAATTGAGATTATAACATAGTTGATCTTTGGTCATTTCTTGTTATGACTTTACTTACAGCGGTTTCAACAAAACAGCAGAAATGTTGCGTTACAACTCTGATTCTACCGTATTTAACTCCACCGTCTGCACATACATGATCGCGCACCTTCCTAAGGAAATTTACGTATTTATGCTGTGAGTTACCTTTATGATATGTCATGAGTGTTCAAGAAGTCAATTTTTCATACAGGAATTTCTACATCGTTCCACTGAGTGTCGTCCCGACGCTGCGGATGCACGGACTTTTTTCGTTTTACAAATTGCATCCTCTAAGAGGAACCGTTGATCATTAAAGCTAAATATGAACATCAGTGTGAATTGTAGAACAGCTGGTGTCTGAGTCTATTTCCACCAGTCGCCTCCTCTCAACTTCCACATATTGATTTCTTCAACCGAAACTTCCAATGTATGTGGTGGAAAATTCGGTTCCCATCTTTTAACCGTTATTTTTATGCCGTTCGCCATTCCTCTAATAGCAATGAACCCCGGATTTTTGAATTAACATCTACAAAATTTGAAAAATGGACTTTTGACAGATCCCAGGAGCCAAATGTCCATTCTTGGTGGTTTCGACGCCTACAATAAATATTGGCTCTCGCACTCATCAGATACCTTCGACCGTGGGACGTGAAGCCGAGGCTTTCGATATAAACAACAATCTCCGTCAACTGGCTGACCTTTCTACAAGCACTCCTGATCGTCTTGGCGACCCCATTCTTGCATCCTTTTGCTTATCGTTCTCCGATATTACGTTTTATGCACATCGGATCATTGCCTCACTTTTCTATTTTTCACTTCGCGCTCCCTCCCAATACCCAGCTCTAGACGCACCTTTTGACCCTACGACTCTTGATGGGTCGGATTTCGTAGTTTTCCCAGGTTGTTATCCTCGAAACGTCTGTTGCCCTGGATCTGATGTTTCTGTCTGTTTTTGTTTTCACTGAAACTATTATATCAAGGCTTGCAAGTTTACATTTCACATTTCTTCAAACCCTTGTGATTCAGTCGCACCTTTGATCTTGTTGCTCGTTTGAGAAAAAAAGGGCATACACTCGATGGTTCCGTTCACACTCCCTAATCGTTATGTGTAAGCTAAGAACAAATACTCGACTGCTATTCGGAAGGGAGAAAATCGCTTCCTATGCCACAAAACTGAACGCTCACCCGCCACCTACAGACTATTATTTCGGTCCCTTGCGAAGATAATGCGCCCTACTTTCTGTCCTTCCAACATTCTTTTCATTTGCAATTTCTCTGGCTTTCTGGTTTGCTACCCGTTTGACAATGCCGAATATTTGCCTTCTAGTTTGCTTCAAATTCCACCCTATTTATCGAGCCTACTTCACCCTTTTCCCACGTTCTCAACCATATTTTTCTTTCTGCTATCGCTATCAGAACGATCCGTCAACTTCTTTTCGATCTGAATTTTTTTGGTTCTAATGAGGCCGGTATTTCACACATCGTCCTTGAAACCTGTGTTCCAAAGATAGTCACCATCTTACGTTCTATTTTCTTTCTTCTTTTAGTGAAAATATTCCCCCTTCTCCTCGAAAGAGTAAACTTGTTTTTTCTATTCCCAAGTGCGGAGAACCATCTGATCCAACAGCTATTGTCCCATTACACTTACTTCTGTCTTCGGAATTCTCCTAGACCTTTGTCTCCGGCTAGCTACGTACGTTCCCTGGACGTAAAGGTTTGCCTGATTGGCCCCCCAAATGGATTTCGCTCGCGTCATTCTACAGGCAGTCTAACAACTGTCATCTCCCATTCCCGCTCGGCAGCACACGATAACCAGGGGTAGACTCACTTGGTATTGCGAGATATCTCTGAGGTTTTCGGCTAAGTCTGGCATGAAGGTCTGCTGTCAAAATTAACCTCGCTCTAATTTCATCGAGCTCTCTCATGCTTCCTCATCAAGCGAACTATCCCGCTTCGTGTCGACGGGATTTGTCTTAGCCGATCCCTGTAAGTGCTGGTGTTCCTAAGGGTTCCCTACCTCGGCCCACTCGCTTTTTATTTACTAATTATTTTATGAGATACTTCACGATTGAGTGTAGTGAGAGGAGCATAGTGCAATGAGTGGTCCCATTAGGTCAAGTGTGGTGACAGGCTAGGGGACAGCGATTCGCCATCTACCACCAGGGTGACCGGCACATCTGGGATTCGGACATCCGACCTTCTTGGTGGCACTCTTAATGTAATCGACATCAACTTCAGACTCTCTCCACTGTTTTGTCGATGATACCACTCTCCACTACTCTCTCTTCTCTACGCCGCTATTCACGAAGGCATCGATCAGGACCGTATTGTTTTCAGTGCATCACTTGCTTCCGATCTAGAGCGAATCTCTGGTTGGGGCTCTACCAACCATGTCTCTTTCAATCTTTCCAAAACTTCCTTCATTTTTATTTCAGTCAAACATTTCCCTTATTTCCCTCTGTTAACTTTCGACTGAACTTCTTTTCATTACATTGGGTTATTTTCATTGCTGGGGTTATTAATGGACTCTCATCTCCCTTTCTATCAACACTTGACCCTCGTACATCGCGCAAAGCTGGTTTTCTATCCCGTGTGAGACGCTATTTTACACCCATCCATCTTTTGTGCTCCTCACTCATTTATAGCACGGGGCTTCGTCTACCGCTGTTTCTCTTCTTGATCGAGTTCAGCGAAAACCCTTTCGCTTGATCAAATATTCATCCCTGACCTCAAATCTGCAGCCACTTGCCCACCACCGAACAATTGCTTTACTGTCTCTTTTTTACCACTCGCATTTTGGTTTTTCTTATCCCGAAATGACTTCGGAAGTTCCCCTTCTTTCGAGAGGCTTTGTGGTTAAGACTGTAATAGCAGTGTGAATTTGCTGGTAATATTAGATACTGTTTTGGTCTTTGTTTGTCAAAAGCTGTGTCTCGCTTGCCTTTAGGACCTTGGCAAGCTAAATTGTGAAACGTTATATATAGTCTGTTCGAGCACACTTATCTTCGTGGCGTAGTGTTCGCATCGTCAATGCACCAAATCTCTACTGGCTAGCTTTCTTCTTCCGACTTAGGCTACTCATGAGTATCCAGTCTCTTTTAATAACAAATTTCGTAAGGAGCGACCAAACCGACTCCGCTTTCATAATCCTCCTATCCTTGAATTCGGACTGATACGATGCGATATACGCATATGAAAACTACTTTTGGCCCTGTTTGTTGATTCCATTAAATAGTCTTTGCTTGCGCAAAGCGTCAGTCATCAACGCACTAAACAAACAGCGCACAATTGTCACCGAATTCTTTTTCTCTTTCCAATAATCCCTAGTGAGAATAGCAGACCGGTTACCCATCGCCATCCTTCCCAAATTACTGGCCTCTGTCCAGCAGGCTATCGGACAGCCAAACCATTCTCCTGTTGTTTTCGAATCTGTCTGTTCTTCTGCGGTATGGCTCAAATACTTCGTTGCCAAATTCCACCCTCTAACTGAGGAACGCATCAAATCCGACCTGATTTCTGGCCCGATATGGACTATGCTTGTTGGCAATACGTCCGCTTCCAAACGTCGACCGTGGTTTAGTGAGCGTTTTTTGCAGACTGCTCCAGACTACGGTAAGTATGCACCATCGTTAAGATTTGCCGCATACTTATTCAATCCTTTTCACTATGGTTTTTTCACATGGGCACTATCAAATCCATAATAATTTTGGTAAATGTGGCCTTGATACCTGGATTGGTAGAAGACTGTGGAAGATCCTGAGAGGTCAGACGTGATGATACGTCAGCTTCGCTCTTCACTGTCAAAGTAATTGAGATAGCAAGTTCTGAACCTTCCACCACTAAGCGATTGCTTCCTATGTGTCTTGTTTGAGAGCGATGATTGTAGTGTGTACCACGTGAATAGGCCTTCAGAATAAGTTGGTAGTTTGTTTTCACGCTCAATATACCGAACGTAGTTTTTTGCGTTAGTTGCATACGGAATCAGATTTCCTTCTGTCCCCCTTATTTTACCACGCAGCAAAGGGCGATACATGCAGTATGGTCAACATGGCCAATTGGCATAATTTTTGCACCAATTTTAATGAATCCGACCAAAAATAGCTAGCGGTAATTCTATCGCTATCGTCCTGATCGAAACCAATATCAAATTTTCTGATCTTTCTCACAGTTTAATCTTTTAATAAGTGAATTTAATTGTGGAACCAACAATTTTCCCATTTGCATTTTAGTGCTTTGCCTGCTAGCCAGTCTTATCAAAGTCGTACTTCTCGAGTTGCACCCTTACATCCCAACAACCGAAATGACGTAAGTATGTCCTACTTATTCTATCATAAGTGATGTTGCGATCAGAATATTTGAGGTTGCACCTCCGAGTTTTACCATCCCAATGTAACAATGCTTTTCCTAGATCGAGTTATGCTTACCTTGATCATGGAGTTCATGTTGGTTCACGTAGGCTTAATCTTCTGGTGAAGTATCACTATTCCATCTGTTTCAAAAGCTTCATAACGCGGACGGTTATATATATATATATACATATATATACATATATATATATATATGTATATATATTGCTTCGGAAGACGTTGACGACAAGTAACCGACTCAGCCTGTGGTAACATCTCCCGATATTACTGAGACTTTTGGCGGCCAAAAGTAAATAAACCAAGAAAACGAAGAAATAATTCTGGCACGGGTAAAGCCGCTTATCGTGATGCTCGATTTCGTCCAATAATCTACGAGGCGGGTTTCAAGGAGCTCAATCAGCCACGGATGAGTTTTCATGTTGTTTAGACTCTTCATGAGTTGGATTATTTCTTCATTTTATCTTCAAAATGTTACCTGCCAATGGTTGTATTGATATTACCGATAAAAAGTATTGTCTGTTGATAATTTGGGCTGTTTGCATACAATGATAGCAATACTTAATTTACCCCATGCAGTAAATTTTCTCTGCCACTAGGAATGTTTTCACTGTTATTCCGATGTTCCTCCAGGTTTCTGAAATGGGATTTAATTTCTGCCGTTTGTCTTGTTTCCAAATTATAGCGCCCTCAATCGCACGCTAATTTTGCTCGCTCTCCATCCGTTCTACAAATCTGTTCGTGAGCCGACGTTGAACTGCATTTCTTCCGTCGTGCGTCATCCTGAGATGAACATGCGGTTCATGCACTCAAAACAGCTCCTTCTGGAATTGGCATCATGCCTGTCTGAATCGTCGGAGGATGCCAAAATCGAAATTGCTATTAAACCGTTAGATAACGTGGGTTTACGCGTGTGGAACGATATATCTGGACCGGAATCAGAGCCTCCCGGACTTCAGATTTGTCAAACGCGGTCACATGTACTCGGCGCCTACGTGGCCAATTTGATATCGGTGTTGTTTGATTGCTCACATATAGACCGAGATACGACGAAGAATGACGCAGTAACAAAAGAACCCCCAAATTGGAAAAATTATCCTGTGCGGGAATATTGGCAAAGCCTATTGGATACTTATCTCACAGCTCTGCTTCCTGCAAGCCACCCATTGATCTGTAGGTCTATCGGTGTATACTTTTCCATTGTGTGTTTGAATGCCAATAATTCCCATGTGCTTTAATTGAACTTTAACGAGGAATCATGCCGATAAAAAGACCGGGTCCGTCGGTCGCTTTATTCGTAGCTGGTAATTCTTTGTGCCCAGCTCATGACTAATCCCGACCTAATGGGACCTTGCGTGCTTCGGTACTTCTCCAAGTTTTGAGGTTTTAATTAGTTGTTCCCCCCTTCATGTAGTGGGTCCTAGGGACCATGGAACATGTCCTTTCATCTTTACTCATACCTCCAGCATGTCATAAAAAGAACCTGAACCAAGAAAATCGACGTTTTTCCAAAAGCCGTTCTCATCACATCACCATTTAGAAGTGATCATAGCTAGGAAGTCGCTCAACGCCGCCTGAACTAAGCTGTCGAGGAAGCACTGCGCTGCTGCCCTGGTTTTGGTCCACGAAGCAAGGTGAATGATAACTGAGTCTAATTTCGACAAGGCGAGCTTTTTAATTACCTTCTATGATTTAAGGAGGCAGTGAGATCCAAGATGGGGAAATCACGACAGTAACTAAACTGAAGCGGACCATGTAGTACTAAAATCCTGGAAGAGTCCTGAAATAATGAAACCTCAAATTACTGAAAGTGCATGCAATCCGATGGAATTTCGCTGTGCCTTTTTTGGTCACATGTAATTAGGACAGCTCCGTAACAGTTGGGAATTGCATGATGGTACGAGTATCTTAAACTATTTTATTACTATTGACATGATATTGTGTTCACTGTGGTAGGGGATTTTTCTTTTCTCTGAGCGACGTTATCCTGATCACTTGCTCTGTTTTACTCGAACTTTTTCAGCCGTTTGAAAACAGCCTTCGGAGGTTTGTTGCTTACGATGGAACCGGTGATACTGGGGAATTGTAGTGTTTCGAGGGCTGAAGTTTGGATTCATGATCTTTTGTGAGAACACGATTAAGTTCCTCAAAGTTGCATCCGGAAAGGAAGTATAGCTTAACAGTTTTAGGGATTTTCAGCGTTCTCGATAGTTGGTTTTATCGGGCAAAGTGAGGCTTTAGGTGACTTCAAGACTGTGGACCTCCGATGCGACGGATAGAGAAAGTGCTTTCGTCAGTTGGTAGTTTCCGTTTTTGTAAACTCTTTCTATTTGGCAGCGTAGCTGCTTAAGTACGGAGGTGAAAAGCTCACTACTGACTTGCAAGATTGATAGTAGACAGCATACTTCTTTACTTGATGTTAAATAGATACCCACAAAATAAGCTGAAGTCATGGTAGTAAAGAAGACTGTTTGTTCAGTCCACCATGTTTGGGTCTCCGTGTGTTCTTTAGACTGTGTTGCTGTCTTGGTCACGATGGTGACTCAAAATCTGTGATTTTGCAAGTTGAAATAGTGGAAGATTTCAACAAAGTAGGGTGATTGGACCTTCCTAGTTGATCAGAACTTATTCTGAGTTGTGTATGAACCGAAGGTCTAAATCAATATCAGTTCTAACAATAATCTTTTTGGGGCCCAGAAACGTCAGAAATTCATTATCGGAATGACTAAAATGGCTACACAAAAAGGCAGGTTAACGACATCACAAAGATGTCACGAAAATTCTCCATTACTTAAACAGAGTTTGTAGGAGAAATATAAACGCCTTTGATGTCCAATGAATTTGGCCCCGTATAACATGATGTGGAGGCACTGAGTTCGAATGTGCACTAGTGACGTTTGTGGATTTACACCAAGTTTCGTTGCCGTAGGTAATTATCCATCGTTTTCTATGGATGAATTCTATCGGCGCGGAAGCTAATAGAACCACCGGGTTGGGTAATTTCATCTTCAGTTTACTTGAAGCCAGGATTCTTGAAGCAATACGATTCCGAGCTGATTATATTCACGACGAAGTATGCGGCCATTTATAGCATTGAATTTCCCGATGAACGAGCGAATATTAAGTCTCTGAATATCCGACACACATGTGATAATTTCTGCCCACGGAGAGCGATCTTCCATCCTCCCCGATGCCTCCTTGGATTCTCAGACATTTGAATATAATCTGTTTATCCTGCTTTTGGTTATTTCTCGACAGAAATACACGATGGTAATAAGTTCTTGATATGTTCCATAAAATCGGTAGAGCATTTCAACATTCTTTAACGAAACAATGGTTGTTTTAACAATCAAGTTTAAAAAAATTACAGGCAGTTTTGCCACGCCAAGACTATGTATTATACATCCCAATTATGTTGAACGGAAGAAGGGCAACGAATTTTGAAGGCATCATTACCACAACTATCCCCCTAGTCGGGGATTCTCAACGGGTATGCGTACATTGTCGTATTTTCTGTTTTTAGCTACTCCGATTCCAACTATTTGGGAACGGTTAAGACGGCGATTGAACCTCCCAAACACATGTGACCAGCCGGAGTGGTGTGCATTCATTGAACCGGCGTACCTTACAAGCAAATGGTCCGAATGGGTTTCTTTTTTCCTCAGTTTGCCATGTTTGGATCAGGTTAGTGACAAACAGAGCGGATGTTGATTAATGAATTACTGTTGTTTCTTCCCGTTGCCTAATTTGCAATTTTTGGTTTCAGGCTTCTCGGATCGCACTTCAGCATCTGTTTGTATGGTCATGCAAAGGATTTGGCGGTGCACTGTTCGACACTATCCTTTCCAGATTAACGGACAATAGCTTTGCCGCTGTTTCTGAACGCGAAGTCCACATCATGCTAACCCCACCCTCGCAACTTTATAATCGCGAGCTTTTGGAAAGGTATAGTTTTTTTTTGATTGAAAATTTGCATCTTGACTGAGCACATGGCTAAATACTTTCAAATGTATCATTAGAGTTTCAATATAAATGAACTGGAGTCTTGAGATGGTGGGGCGACGAATAAAAACGGGAATGTTTTTTTGTTCGAAAATTCATTGTAGATTCAATGCTGACCATGCATGAATTTAGGACTTCCTGAGTGAAAAGTAGTATTACAAAGTGCACTCTTCTGGTTATAATAAAATAGGCACTAACACGAGATAACGAATTTCATTCCTCATGCCGATTTCAACTGGCTGGAATCACTGATAGGAACGTAGTAAGGTTGATAGGCTGTTTCAAATGTAATGATCTTGTCTGTCTATCTACCTATCGTCAAACCGTTTCAATCCCCGACTAGGATAAGGAGCTCCGGCGACCAGCTTAAAAACCAGGCCGAACACATGAATCCAGTTTAGTCCTATTGAATGTGTGAGTGTAAAATCTGGATAAAATATATACCTAGTTTAGTTCCTTCGCAGTCAGCATCCGGGTTTTTTTTCGGTCCATCGGAATTGCTGCAAGGTAACAGTATCCTCACCTTCCACTGATAGCAGGAAATAGTGAAACTTGCTTTTCGTGAACAACGGGCGGTATTGCTTTAGCAAATCCTGACAGTGCTTTTAGCCACTCGCATTCATGTCCGTTTTCTGAAATATCATAACCATACCTTACCAGCTGTCGTTCATAACTCACCACACTTGACATATTGGGGCCTCATAGGGTCCTGTGCAACGGTTCCCGGTTCCTCTTCCTGTGTAGTGAGCCCTAGGGGCTACGGAGCATGTCTCTTCCACTACACTCGTGCCTTTAGGATGTCATAAAAAGTAACTTTGGTCGGACATTCCTTCCTCACGCATTCCGAATTGCCCTTTTAATCTCTTCCATTTTTGGCAGGTTTTCCGTGATCGAGAATCCTTCCAGAACTTAGGTGCACTTTTTTGTATAATAAACAGGCTATTGTTGTTATTATCCTTGATTGTGAGTCAGCACTGCGTTTCATTGGTGCATATCTCTTATTTTATCTCGTTGATCACCAGTTTGCCAAGGTATCAGAAATCTACCGCAAACCTTAAGCGTGAAAGTAAACTTTATTCGTACGAAGTTCAACTGGATATCTTGGAAGCACAGAAAAAACGTGAGGAAATGTTGAGACGCAGCACTGTCCAAGAGGAAGCCCCATTGCTGGAAGTTCTTGCCGACCAGCTTACTGAAAAACAGTTAGATGCCGTCCGAGCGGAACTGGATAACGAGTCTGTGGTGCGAAAGCGTCTGTTACAGGTAAGTTAATCTGTACGGATTTTCTCGGTCACTGTAGAAGGTGATCATTTGTTTCGGACTTCTGTAAGCAGTTAGTTCGATGTGGTTTATTACATTATTAGTATGCACATATTATATAAATTGTTGTTCACAACAATGTGACATTGATTTTTGTGGAAAACTGTTACACACCTTGGAAATAATTCCGCAGAAGGTTAATTGACTTGGCGTATTTTTTACCACTCTCCTCCAGCTGGATGCCGAAGCTCGTCACCTAATGAATCTAACAAAGACAGTCCTTCGAATGTGTTATTCAACACCCATTCGCAGTGTTCAACAATTAGCACTTGCTGCAGGCGATCTGTTGCTGAAGGTTTGCCCTAAACTGTCGAAAATACTGGCTCGTTTGCTTGTCAATCCTTTAGTAGCGCCGTACGCCCTTAGTTCCCAGGTGGAATGCATATCTGCCGTGTTATTGTCCTGCTTTTCGGCCGGGAAGTTCACATCTAGACCACCGGATATTCTTGCGCTAAATGCATCACGCATTGGCTGGTGGTCTGTGCGGATCTTGGGTCCCGCGCGTTTACTGCAGCCTTCTGACCTACCAGTTTTACGTCACACGAATGCAGAAAATCTTAGACTTGGCGTTACCGTCGCTGACCTTCGTGTTCTGGAGGATGCGCTCACTGATTCCGTTTTGCTCACAACTTGCTGGTCCAATCAACCCATTCCTCTTCACACAACCCAAATGCTAGATTTCTTTCTTTCCCAGGTAAGTTTTGTTGCATCAAATTTAAATACCGCCCTTATCGGCTGTTAGTCGACAAAAATTTCCGTTTTGCGTACTTTGTCTTAGTTGCGTTTTGATATTTTGACTTTTATCTTCGATTCTCTTCGTAATCCCGTTTTCCGTTTTCATTTGATCAAGCGGATTCTAGTGTGTTCTGTAGTCAGTTTAGATGGCGAACAGCACAAATCAACGTCCCTTTGGTATCATTGCATCCGCGTGTGCAATCACCAGGATAAAGCAGAAAAAGCACCATTCTGCAATGTTGCGTAGTCTTAAAATCATCTCTAAAACTAGCTCATCTCACTGGTTTTCCTTGGTCTATCTTATTCTATTTTGCCCACACAAGAAAAAAATCAAATGAGTCAAAATGTCTATCGTTCATTAGTCAAAATTAAGTACTCTATATAAGTTTGTGGCAAGCGTCGCCAAACTCCCTGCGTAAGTCTTTGGTCCTGTCTTTCATTCGTCACGTTTCTGATTGTTCAGTTCCGTATCTATTCAGAGCATTCCATCCTGTTCATACCACAACGATAGTTGGCAATACCCTTGAAGCTCCGCTGATCATTGTTGATGTCCGAAGTGTTGACTTGGGTCAATCAAATATAACCACATCACATGAGCGGTCTTGTTGAGTGTCTCTGTTCATCAACTTTGGTTCTACCTCACCAAGCGGTTAGTAGGTGGATCTTGTAGGTCAGTGATTCTCATATTTTATCCAGTTGTTCATTGCGCGGTGATCTGACTAGTTCACAACGTCCTCACTTCTTGGCCTGTGTCCGATGAGGAGCTTGAAAACACGGTCTTCGCTCTGAGGTTAGTCCTGTCCCATTTCCAGTTGAGAATGTGACCTTACAAATAGGTTCTAATCAGGTTATAACTTGCGCTTAGGGCTGAATTAGAGAGACTAATGAGGAACGTTAATCTCGGCAAATCTGAAAATTTGCGTTATTCGTAACCCAGTCCTTTTTAACTTTTCGTGAGACTGGTCGTTGACGTTGGTGTTTGGATCGCAAGCGTTTTACCACCAATCGAATTGACATTGTTATTGCGTTTCCGGTATTATTGGTTGTGTTCTGTACTCACAATTTCCCACCAGTGTTGACCTTGGATCCCTTCGAAGACCTTGGGTTCGCAAATAGTAGTCTGTTAGCTTGATGTCTGATCTTGGAGGGTTGACGTTTGGCTTGAGAAGTTTCAATCGTTCAGCTGTGTCGTTGTTTCCACTTCCAGCATATGAATACTTAATGCTTCAGTTCCCTGGATTCGGATTTATGACTGTATGCTTGTACAGTTTGATTACTAGGTAGCTGAATTGTTTGCCCTCCATCCGACCGTGCAGATGATCTGTTTCAATGCGTGTGTTAATGTTTAGCGACAGTTTCCCTGCAGTTTTCCCGACGTAGCTCTTGTTGCAGTCCATGCACTTGATTTTGTGTCTATATTACACGTTTCTCTTCCTCGGTTTTGAGTCGTTCTTTTTGATTTTGACATGAGGTTTCGCATAGTTTTGGTTGGTCTATGAACCCATGCGGTTTCTTAGGTTTATTCTTTGTGGAAATGGTGATTTTTGCTATAACAGGTGATAACATATTTATATGATTTACTTTTCATGGTATCCCTCGCCACTTGCAAAAGTGGATTGTATGCACTGTAATGAACAAAGTAATTAAAGCCGCGGTAACAATATAAAAATGATTATCAAATGCCTGCAATGTTTTACACTGTTAGTTAACATTTTACCTACTGATAGTGTTTTTTAACAATGTAAACCATTAAAAGAATACAACCGTGGAATGATTTACGAATCGTAAAACTGAGAAATAATTTTTCAGTGTTCTCCGTTGTTTCCAAAATCATTTTTATGTTATGGAAGACGCTACTTTTAAAAATATGCTTACGAATCGAGGCTGCGCTTCGCGATTACATAGAAAATGCGGTCAAATGCTTTGTTGCTGCTAGAGAAGAGTTCCCGACATCAGAGTTACTGGGAGACATTGATCAATCCATTATCGGGAGTGAGCTGATCAGAATTTGACGATGGTTGTCGAGAGCCTAATGTGATGGTTGATTTAGGGACAACAGTGCCCTCGTGGAGATCAGCAGATAACGTTGCAGCTTAGGTAAAGTAGGTGCCTCATGTCCCCATGGTTGTGGTCCAAATGACCCGTCAACCAGCTGGCTGAAGACATTGAATTACATGTCAGTGGACCGTGAACGGTAGCGTTCATGTTATCACTTTCTGTCGAATCAATAATTGAAATGTGTACACCCTCACCGGAGACCGTGGAGGCCATTGTATTGGTCTTTTCAGGCCTATCCGCTTCAAAGGGGATTGATCGACCAGCCAGTGGATATCTACATATGCAGCACGTGCGGGTACACCGCTCCGTTGAAACAAGGTTCCCTGAAAGCCGGAAAGCTTTCCTTTTATCTCACGCCAATAGGCGGTTGCTTTAACTTCGTCTGGGAGAAAAACAAGACCCTCAAGTCGTGAACTATGAATCCCGCGTCAGATGTTAATTATCACATCACGGTGCCTATTAATTCCGTAGTAATCAAATGGGTCTGTTTTGTGCCAACTCTGTTCCTGTCGATATCCCTTCATGTTATACAGATGTTGATTCATCCGAACAAATGATGTATGGATTGGTAATCTGTGAATTAACCTACAGAACTCCATCCTCTGGGCGTGAGCTCTAGAAATTAAAGTTTGATTTGGATGTCGAATAGAGAAAGTACTAGGTTCGTTGGCCAACAGATCTGCTAGTGCGGAAATCTGACTTCCAGTAGTGGCTGTTATTGGGTAGCCTGTCGACTTACGGGAACGACCGCTATCGTAAATTGTCTGCTTTTGAGGAAAACGAAAACAAAAAGCGGCGACGGTTTTGGCCCATCCGGATGTCTGCGATTGAATTCGTCGTATGATTGTCTAAAGCTAAGGTTTCTAGTTTTTAATAGAACCAACTGGACCAACTCAGAGCGAGAGCAAACCTTCTTCAGCACTCTAGTTTTTTAAACAACCGCAGATAAAAGCGGGCCTAAACTGCACCATCGAGGGAGGGAAGTTTGTATTTATATGTTGGCAGAACGACTTTGTTTAGAGGAAAAATAGGGAGCTTTGATGACAAAGAAGTTCGATCGACTAAAAGGGTTAGCAACAAAAAGCTTGGAAACTATTCGAGTAACCTCACGGCGAATAGATGTGTTATTTCTCCGTGAAACAGACACAATAGTTAGATGTTCGCACCAGAACGCACTATGACACAAGAATATAAAATGACAATAATGGATAGAGATTTAAAGGCGTTCTGTTGCGGCAATTAGACGTTTGTCACATTAGGCACTTACTTGACACATTATCGAAGCAGATAGTCCTATATTATGCTGGACGTTGATCACGAATATAGATGTACATAATAACAAGATGTTATTACGAGGATTCGAAAATGAGCGAATGACCTGATTGTTCCTTTTAAAGTTAGAGAATGCCAGTTGGTAGGAAGAACCTTGGACTGTGTAGTTCTCATGTTTGTGAAGAGTTCAGACGGTCGTAATGGCCGAAGATACTGGTGATGAGAAGTTTAAACCTCAAGATAAAGAAGTCATATGCAACTGGACATTTCGAGTGACTGATCTGTGAATAAGACACATCGGTCGAACTCCTTGCTTATCTGCTCTCTATTGGTCGCGATCCTCATCTTGAAAATGATGTAAAATTTTGTTTCATTATTGGAATAATTGAAACATAAAAAGTGAAATGCCTGTGGATCCGCGTAATTGATGATCTGATCACCACTGACAGATAATTAACCAATAAAGGGGAAAAGAAGACCTGACTTGTTCCACTGTGGATTGTTTTGTTGCCGGTAGATGTAAGAAATTGTTTGAACCACAAGGACGTTCAGTGTGAAATTTAGTTAGCGGATCTGTTTGTGTGTATGTTCTGAAGTTCCGAATGTAATGTTAACCTGGATCAGAAAACGACCTTTTGATTCATGGAACCAGCGGGAGATAAATCGCTATTTCAGAAGATCTACGCAGCTTGATTACTGACACTATTACTTTGTGAGCCTAATTCCTCGGGATCAGTTGTAAAGGAGGTGAATCAAAGGAGGACATACATATTTGGTGCGCGACTCGTAATCAACATGAGTCACTTTCCATGTCCCGTCAATATTTTAGTCACCAATAAGTACCAAAAGTATCGAATTTAGCTAACTCATTGACGTTTTTTTCAGAATGGGAAATCGCTTATCTTCAGATTATGACTAATCCATTAGCTCACTATCGTGCTCATGCTGACACATTTACGCGTTCTCCGTTATGTGTGAGAAAAGCTTGTGGTGTTTCAGCAACAAGACAACATCTGGTTTGCCGGTTGAGTGATACTAATGAAACGGATTTGTACTGGAGATCCTTATGAACTAGGATTTGCACGTCTTCAAAGTGTTTTATAACGCACCTTTCAGGTCGGATTTTCGACTTTGTCTCTATCATGACCGAAATTACAGTTTTTACGGTTCGGTCATAAAAACATTCGGGATGGATATTTACCGGCGCTTGATAATGTTAATACTTTATTGCATGTAGTGAGATTAACGGAGAACAGCCTGCACGGTGCTATTTATTCATCCACGATCTTGATTTTGTGCCAAGTTTAATGCTACGTTGCAAGAAATTAGACTTTGGCATTAAAGCCGGCATCGGGTAAATCTGGAAGAAAGGCAGCGCTCAATAGAGTTTGCTCTGCCGCCTAACACCGAACAATGACGATGATACACGGCCGCGTCGCCTTATTCGTGAATGCAGTGTGTAGCGTATAGGTGTAACCGGAACAGCAATATGATTCTGTAACATGCGAAATCGTTTTGCAAATATTAAACACAATATTCCTACGATGTATGACCTATGTTTTACCATGCATTATTTTTCGATGTTACCATGGCCGGCAGTGCTAGACATCTTGACAGCTTTAATGTTGTGAAGCCTTCAAACTCCTTGAATGCGTGTCATCGTTATCTTTCAGCATTAATCAGCAACGCAAGCCTCACTAATCGCTGCCTTTTCCCCAAGGTTACATGTTTCTCTAGAAAGCGTGAATATCCAAGGAGGACATCAGCCGGGACCTACACATGTGGGAAAAGATAAGTCGCAATGGTAGCCAACACACGAAGCACAATCTAAATGTGCAAAAGCACTTTCTCAATCATTCTGATTCGTTAGAAAATGACAGCACGATCGCCACTGTTTTCACGGATTCACTGCCATTTGCCTTCAGTTGCTCTCAGCCAGCAAGTCGATAAGTCTTTTTCGGACCCAACCACGAAGGGCGTGAGAACACCTTACTTTACCTAACTTCGCTTACATTTTCTTCATTCCCACGTTGCCACGTCATCTGTTGGCCTCGCCACATGGCTTTCTATCCATTCCTTAGGAGGAACACAAAATAAGCACGGCTATGGTAGACGAGTGTTCGTCATACGCAACACGTGACCCACCAGCGTAGCTTCTACTAAGTTCACACGCTGATGAAACAAGGTATTCTCAGAGGTGGCACCCAATTACCAGATTCCTTAACCTGAATATTATTCACCCGTCACTCCATCCAATCCCTTTTGGGGGCCATTTTTTTTAACTAACGGTTTAAAAAAAAAAACATTTCGGTTTTTGTCGGGGAAAAAAAACCCTCCAACTGACGAACATCGCCCACACGCATACCCCATGTCTCGCAACCGTACAACAGAACTGAGCGCACTGCGGCACTGAACACACGGCCTTTCAACTTCAGTGAAATATCAGGCCGACGCCACAAGTGCTTCAGTCCAGCGTAAGCCGCACGAGCCTTGGATATACGCTACTTACCTCCAATCCCGAGCTACCATCGTTGGACACGCAGCTACCAAGGTAGTTGAAACGGCTCACCATTGTTATTTCCTCTCCATCCAGTATCAAGTTCGGCGCTGCTGTCGTCCAGTCCTGTAACAGTACTTTGCACTTTGAAGGTGCAAAGCACATGCCAAAGCGAGCAACCGATCTCGACAGTCTATCTAGTGCCCGTTGTGCATGGTCCAAAGACTCGAAAAAGCACACGACGTCGTCTGCATAGCTTCCCTTCACTTCCCAGCTCGATTCCTACGTCCCGAAGATCTCCTAAAGCATCTTCCATCAACTCGTCCATGACGAAGTTGAACAAGAATGGAGAGATAGGACACCCTTGTCGAACGCCACTAGTTGTTTCGAATGAACGTGACAGTTCACCGTATACCCTAACGCGACCGTAGGTATGCGAGTACAATGCTCGCAGCAGGTTCACAGTCTTCTTTGGCATACCTTTCCGGTGGAGAGTACTGAATAGTGCTGGTCGATCCACGGAGTCGAATGCACCATTCAAATCGAGAAAGACTGTGACCGTAGGGCGGCGGTGTGTGTGATGCGTTTCCAGAAACTGTCCAGAAGTGAACGTCTGGTCGATGCAATCCCGACTTGGACGAAATCCGGCCTGTTGTTCGCGAATGTTACTCTCCCGAATCTGTATCAAACGTTGCGGCATTGTCGAAGCTAACATTCACTACTAACATGTACCTTAGTAACTATCGGAAATAAACTAACCTCACGATGATTGCTGCAGTCACTCCATGTGCCCTTCTTGAAGATGGGTATAATCTGTTACTCACTCCACGATAACGGAATGCGCTCCTTGTTCCAAATATGAGACAACTATTTTATTGGTTTCATCAAAGCTTCTCCATCCAATTTCAAAAAAACTGGGGAAAGTGCAGAGTTTGAATTGATAGCAATTTATATAAAGTTGTTGCTGTTTTAGTTTTTTGATGGTAAGTTACCTCTTCGGCGGGTTGGTTTATTACTGATAAACACAAATCCTGACTATTCAATCCCACTGTATTCGGCAAAACTATTATTTTTTCCAATTCTCCCCCCTCTCTTTGAAACTCAGTTCCCAACTTGTGAAACCAATGCCAGGCTGCTGTATACTGTTTTGAATCCGGCATTTGAGTTTATCCTGCTCGCTTCCGGTTGGGCTCGACCATTATTGGAAGAACTTCCCAATCTCCCATATCCGTGCTTGCTTCAACAAAATTCAGATTCGACCAGTTTTGACGATGTAATCCCTCCTTCAGTTAGATCGAACTGGAAATGGGTTCAATCGAAACACGTGTACAGTATCCTGTCTTGTTGGCTAATTCAATTGGATTCTGGAACCGTTCCGCGAGGTTTCGCGCTCCGCGTATTACCATTCGATGACCTTTTCCGGGTATAGTTTTTTCGTTCCCGCATTTTCAGCTTTGCGGCTGATTGGTTTCTGTCTTCTGAATACTGTCGGTATAATGATTTAAATTATTTCATTATGGTGACTAATCATTTAGGCTGAATTAACGATTCATTCTTTACATTTGTGTTTTTGCGCTGTGACGCACGTGATTAGCTTCGATGTGACTTCATTCGCTACCACATTCATGTAAAGTAACTCGGCACTCGAAGCTTCCTGTCATGTATTTGCTTGAGGGTTTTCACTTCTGCTGCACATCTGGTTGTGATACCGCGTGCTCTGTACCTGGTATTCGAAATTTCTATCTGATGTCGTCGATCGCAAACTGTGTTCCACGACTATGAATCAGTTTTTTCTTCCATGTTCATATTCCATATCGAACAATGAAATTGACTGTTCCAAGCATCCCCAACCTAACACAGTCTGTTTGACACGATTTTGTCTATCCTAATGTTGTGGAACATATGGTCATTGTGTTGAGATATTACATAGCAAATATTTTTCGCTAATATGTAATCACGTAGTGTTGAATCGGCATCACTGTGCTCCAATTATTGGTATTACTATTTAACGGGTTTGCCGACGAACAAAATGCCATCGGAACTGTGGTGAAAAATAAAACATAAATAGGAAAAGACTGAAATGTTTTTTTTCCCTGGAGTCTACCATGCATGTTAGCCATTCTATGCTTTTCCTGTTCTACGTCTGTGATTGTTCGTCACAAGTCTTGGTTTCTTTGTCCGTGAAGTACTACACATATCTCCAGGCCCAAATACGAATTGTCTTAAGTTACCCCATCTTGAGCCTTTGTTCACGAGACATCGTCTGCAAGTCACCAAAGTGAGCTAGGACATTCGCAAACCGTTAGGGTCTGGCGACCAGTGTCCCACTTCACACATCTGATCATTCCCGACCGAAGATCCCCAAGATAGCTAGTGTGAGAGAGGCTAGATTGCATTTCAATTAGTAGTGAGCCGCATTCGACAGATCACGCTGTAATGCGTAAGCTGTTTTGACAGCTCTCAGTTAGATTGCTTGCCAGGGGAAAGCTCACCATATTCTACGCACTTCCGCTGCCCGTCCGCAGCCGATTATTCGGTGATTGTCAGTCTACTTAGGGATATGCCAAGCAACGTTTAATTCTGCTCCCGGTTGGTTGTCAGTAGTTTATTTTACCTCAGTTTTGCGCTTCATTGTGGCTCATTCATTAAACTAATAAACTGGCTGATTCATTTCCTTTTTCCTTATGCTTGCATATGCACATAATCCAGCTAATGCGCCAAGTCGTTGAGGGTTGTCTATATGTCCGCGATGCAACCACTGATGTTGAACTATTTGAAAATGAAGTTGAAATGGAGACGGAGTCGTTCAAGGAGCCCGAAGAGCATGATGAAGAACACATCCATTCGGCTCGCAGGCTAGCCCAGACTGCATTGGAAGTACTCCGTGCAGCTTCCCGTTTGTTCGGAGAAGACTGGTCTATGTGTGACAATGAGCAGATGAACTTTACACTAGCTGATTCTGCCGTTCAATCTCTGCTAACTGGAATGGTTTCCGATACTGTAGAAGCGCGAGAGATAAGTCTTCAAGTAAGTTGAAAATGGCTTTGAACGATGTCATTTTGGCAAGATGTATCACTGCTCGTTGCTTTTCTAATGTCTTATATGCAGATTACTATATATAATCTCTCTTCCATCTACCCAGTGTATTCTCATTCTGATAGAAAAATTGCCCACACTGATAAACCAAATAGCCACGTCAAAGACTGTGTATCCACCAATTGAAACCCAAAATACTACTGGGGAAGCCTCTGCCGAAATGGAACATTCTACTAATTCACATGTATCGGATGAGCGAAAACCGGATGAGTCCGAGGAAGCACCGGAAGCTAAAGAATCAAAGTCTGGTTCGGAAGTGATAGTCAAAAAGAAAAAACCTAGCAAGAACCAACGTCGTAAATACAAACAAGCCCAACTAATTGCTGGTCTTTCAAAGGCTCACGGAGATGAGGAAATGTCCAAACCCTATGAAAGTCCCGCTTTCTGGCCCAGTTTACCGATTTGGCCACAGATTCAGTTACGTTTGTGGATTGCTCGCAGTGATCTAGCCCCAGAAGTAGCCACTGTGGCTGAACGGTTAGTGCTTTATACCATATGCAAACAACTTTTCCCAGTTCTCAATTGCACTATGCGGTTGTTCGGTTTTGCTTCTCCAGTTCATTTGATGTTATACGAATTGTATATGATTAAACCTGTATTTGGATCAGTTCATTTTACGTTTATCTGTCGATTCTCTTTCATCGCCATCTTTGCTTACATTGCTGACAAGAGAGCGTTCTAGTCAATTGAACTGCAATAAAACGTCCTGCACATTTTATAGATCACTTTTTTAAATTTTTCTTTCCCTCCAATTTCGTTTCGAAAACCTTCCATTTTTGCAACCAGCCTGTGGGTTTTACTTGGCTTCAACGTAACATGTGAAGTTGTCGTTGATTCTGAAGTGTCAAGTATTCCTGTGGTGCATTTGCTTGACAAACCTACCATGCAGGAGCTTATATCTCCGATGCGTTTGGCTCAACGTTTGCTCTTGGAGTCCACGAGACCATGCATTCCAGTGCAGAAGTCGATCGCGGATGCGTTTGCTTTGGCCCTAGTTCGCCGCACTCCGGAAGAGTTGACCGTGGTGCTAGACCAACTGATTCATATGTATCAGGTTATGCTGTATGTGAGTTCGGTTGCCTCTTCATACCGCGTTCCTGTCATACGTATATTTTTTTCTAATTTCTCTCGGCTTCTAGCTGTCTATCATATCCCTGGCCGTTATGTCTTTCTTGTCGGCGCTCAACGAGAAAGCTCTTGTTATTAGGTAAATCTAGCACAAAGCAGTTTTGTTTCTAAGTCACGGTCATGAATTGAGTAAATAATACTTCGCTTGTTAATTCTCACTTTAGAGACGATTAAACACAATTTCTACAAGACACCCACCCGAAATGTGGAAACTCGGTGGTTTGTTATATCCTCATCGATTCCTTTTTACCGCTGTTCCCGGTAATGGGAACAGGTATCTCAGCATCAAATATCTTCATCGCCCCTAAGCCTCGATTACGTCATGTGCTCCATCTTTCGAAATCTGAAAGTCATCACTTTCATTTCTTGATATTTGAGACCCGATGTGGTTCCTCGGTAATTCACGTTTCAGGATTTCGCAGTGGGCCTTAGAAGGCTATGAAACAACCCTTTCTGCAACTTTCATGCTCCAGTGTTTAGCAGAGAGAGTCTTGTCTCTCTTGCTTTGGTTTCATGGATTAAAGCACCAATGAACGCTGGAATGCTCCTAAACCTTCAACTTCAAACTAATGGTACAAGCGGGTAGTGGATAAAATTTCACTCCTACGAATTCACTTCTCCGATCCATGGTTTACATGTATCCAGTTTCTTCGTTAAACTCTTGACGCATGATGGGTTCAGCGGAAATGATGCCGCCCATAGCCCTAAGAGCCCACTCCAAGGGGGTCAAAAGGACCGACCATCATAACCCTGAAAATTAGAATGGCATCAAACCACATAAAGTCATAATAATTCTCCGATGGCTGACAGCTGAGTTGCAGTTGAAGGGAAGGAAGTCGCAAACAATCGAGTCATTGCACTGTCAGACTGACTGATTTTAACTAACTAGTAACGTGGGGATCTGAATATTTTTCTTTGATGGTTATTGAGAAGAAGTTCATGTGACATTTGGGTTGGGCTGTTACTTGTATCTATAAGTCAGCATGGTTACCTTCTGTAAAATAGCTTTAAGTGGCTAAGAGATCCGACAGAGCATTCACATGGTTCTTGTTTATTCACAACAGAGTAAACCATTTTGTTACATGTCACTAATTTCTGAATTCACTTTGAACCTTCAACGAATCCTGGAAACGAACTGGAATGCTTAGCTGTGTTTTGACGTTGCGGTCTAAAGGCTTGTTTCGACGGCCAGTTTGCTTTCAGTTTTTACAGCCACTAACCTTGCATTAACATGCTCTGGTTTTGGTTACCATCTCACAACACCGAATAATGCTGAATAATAAGTCGTAGATCAGAAGTACTGCAGAGAACCGGGAACATTTCGAATACAAGAATACAACTGATTGTGGCACTCAGTCTTGGCCCATCTTTCAACCCTCACCTAATTCATCGAGCAGCGTATACCGAGGAAGTGAATCTGTCAATATGAATGGCACAATCACTTTAGTCTATTTAAAATAATCATCCATCCAAACATCCAGACCGTGCAACTCAATACCCTACTCTCAACCTAAGAGTTGCCGGTAAAATTATTCTATGGTGTCCTAGCAACAGAAACCAGTGATCACATACCAATAATCTTCGCTTATCTCCTGTTCTCTATGACCATGTTTCTAGGTTGTCCGACAAGATCGATTTTGCTGTTGCTTTGTAAACTCAACTCGATAATGGAATACCGCGTAAATACCGACGTAACAAGATTAATAGGAAGGTACTCAAGTCATGATAACTCTGTCACAAGGCGACTAGTCTAATGTAAAATCAACAGAATATTGAAAATCAGATTGTCTAAGGCATCACCGTTGTGGTTCTGAAAATGAACTCATCACCCGTAAGCACCCGTAGTGATCCAAATGCGATAGTAGTGCCAACTGTCAGTTTGCATCCCTGTTACACTTGATAGAAGCATACTAGTTAATATTATCGAAAAATGAACTCAAAGTGGTGTTCGAATGTTTATTATGTCGATAGCCTGCGTATTGACACTTATAAATCAGCTTATGGGAGATAAAAATAGTCATTTAGTAAACACATTCATTGATTCGTTTGTTCCCATGCCGCAGGCTAAACTGAGCGTGCCGTCAAACGTCTTCGTGATCGTGCTTATTGACACCACTAAAGCTGACCTAGAAAAATATTAGCAAGCGAGAATTTCACTACAAACACCATTCATGTTATCGTCACCAAGCTGACCAATTTGTACTAGTTTTTTAAAACTCTGTACCCACCCGCAAAGATAATGCATCTAGCAAAAGAACGCTCTTTCTCTTGGCTTTTGTCTACCGAGACGGCTGCGATCCTGTTTTTTATATTCTATTAATATACGACAGCTAATCGAAGCCATAAACCTTTTTTTATCATTTCTACCAGAATCAAATCACCTTTTCTGATAGTGCGACGATCTGAATGAGGCTTTTTGCCATACGCTGAATATTTTCAAGATCGCGCTAACTGCTTTGGTTTCTGATTAGTATGCTGTCCTGTTATTTTTTCATCGACTTAATTAAGTGTCGTGGTTTTTTTGCAACTCCAACTAATATTCACGGGGCTGAGAAGTTCTGGGACATGGTTTCCCTTGTATTCACCCATTGAATACTGGTCGTGAATGTCGGAATTCCTCGGGTTATTCTTTTTGTTTTTTTGATGTTTCTGAATGTTGTTCTTTTGCCTTGTTTATTCCTTACCGTTTCGGTCAGCTAATCTTGTCGTTATTTGAATGTTCGAGTGACACTCTTTTCTGGTTTAGCTATTGTTGCTACGAGATATTTTCACTCACGTTCAATTTTTAGCGTGATCCACCAGTTGTCGACAGCATGGGTCGCATCCTTATACCGGAGTCACCAGATCGTTGGCGTGAACGAATCGGTATCGCGTTGGCTTTGGCTCGGCTCCCGGAATCACAGAATTCATTGACCGTTGTGTATCGTTTGCTTCGCAAGGGTCTCACTGCCGCAGCTGGAGATTCGGTCCCAGAGATGGAATCCACAAACACAGAGAATTCCAATGTGGCCATAGAAACGACGGAAAGTGGCCGCAAAGCGGATCAGTGGCTGCTCAACATGTTCCGTTTTCTAGTCCCTGATGGGTTGAATGATCGAAACCAAGCCGTACAATCCCAGATGCTTCAGGCTGGGTTGCGCGCTGTGGAGATTTATGGAAAGGTATCAGACTGTTCAGTTCTGTCGTATTTTTTGTTAATCGGTGATTCTGACTGAGTTCGCAATTTTCTTATCACGTCACCGTGATCACCATGGCCGCATTTGCATATTAAACAAACTTATACAACACCCCATTGATATGTCGATCGTTGTACGAGGTACTGACGAGAGTGATGCAACTGTTAACATTCTGTGAATTATTTTTACCATTTTCAGGCTCACTTGGACCAACTGTTTCCCATCTTTGACACCTTCCTGAATAAAGCACCAAATGTGGCTGAATTCGATGCTGTTCGTCAGTCCGTCCTAGTTCTGACGGGCTCTTTGTCCTGCCATCTGGCCGCAGACGATCCGAAAGTCGTAAACACATTCAATCGACTCCTAAACACGCTCAATTTCCCGTCGGATGTGGTTAGTACTGCTGCTTCTTTCGTCTCTTGAGGATTTCTATGCGTCATCTTTTCTCATTTTTTGACTTTGAAAAATTTGACATCCAGTATTTGTTTCTAATTGTTTATGAATAGTTTTGGTTTTTAATGTTCGGGGCTATTGCTGATCTCACAATTCTCGGTATCATGACTTTCTTTTAACACCTGGATCCGGAAGCAAACTTGTATCGCTTCTATTGTCGATTTTGCTTTCATTCCCATATTTTCCTTCCTTTCTAAACAATTTTCCTCACTCCTTTCTATTCCTTTTGTTGTCCATGACTGCCTATCAGTGGAAGAAAAAATTTATACATGATTCTCGTTTATTTTTCAGGTCCAACAAGCGGTTGAAGATTGCCTAGCTTCCTTGGTTAAGAAGCTTCCCGAAGAGCAAGTTTCAAAAACCATCAATCGGTTGATGACAACACTACTAGGTTCACCAAGTTATGTAGAACGACATGGAGCGGCGCATGGAGTGGCCGGAATGGCACGTGGTTTGGGAATAATGTCCCTAAAACATTATGGAATCATTGATAAAATCCTTGCGGCATTGGAAGACACAAAATCAGCCAAAAAACGCGAAGGTTAGTCGTCTTTCAAACTGCTTTCAGTTAAATTCATAGTCAGTAATGATACTGTGTACCTTTTGTCTTTATGATATGATGCTTATGTACGAAAGCGCGTTGATCATGATTGTTTTCTCTTCCCTTATGCCGTCATCTTCACCGCGTAGGTGCTCTTCTGGCTATCGAGCGTCTGTCCCTGGGCATGGGTCGTTTATTTGAGCCTTATGTCATCCGTCTCATTTCTGGGCTGCTGAACTCTTTTGGTGATGCGAGTCCTAGCGTCCGTGAGGTGAGTTAACTGAGTAAACTTTTATCAGTCCCTAACTTTGTCTTTGTCATTGTTACTTTTACCATTACAGTTCAGCCCTTATAACCAATAATTTTGCACCAACATGCGGTGGTTTTAGTTGCTGCCTAATAACGCCGTCTGTCCAAGAACAAGAAATAATGAGACATTAATACCAACTGAACAACTGTGCAAAGATGAGAAATTTCGGATTCAAGAACGCTTCTGATTGTGGAATTACTCCAGATCACATGGTATCTCACACTCTCGCTTGGGTGAATCTCGTGAACCCCAACCAATTAGTCTAAATGGATTTACAGAAACCAGTCCACTGGTGAACAATTCCACATCTTTTCCTATATCTTTGACTGACGATCTCGACCCGTTTTCCAACCACTGCTTCGTAGAGCCGCGTACAATAAAACAGACGCATGGCGTTCGATTTAGCTACTACAGACATTACACAGAAAGTATTCGCAGTTTGCGGAATGCCTCTTGAAAGTGCCTGGACAATCACAGAATGTGAAAACCTAAGTATTCAAGTTATCTGAAGAATGGAGAGAACGGAAGATATTAGTCCATTCTTGATTCCTTGTCTTCGACAATTGAATATTTTCATGGAATAATTCACCATGTGATATCATCGCTCAACTCACCATAAAGAAATCATGGAAGCACTGTACAGCTGTTTCATCCTTGTTAGGAATCATCAGCAGTGCATATCCACCGCGCCCGAACTGGGACGCGATCCCGGGACGAACGATTCTGAGTCGAATGCCTTAGCCATTACGCTACCGGGCAGGCTCTGAACGGTTTGTTGAACTTCACCACATGATGTTGCACCTATCCGTCACTGATTTGCACGGTTACTGTCCGTTGGCTCACAGCGATGACCTACAGAGCTTGATTACTTGATACATTTTAGTTGATCGGTGATATCACGTGGTGAATTATTTCATGAAAACATTCAATCTTCTACTACTAAAATTGAATATTTGCTTGTTGGTAACCTCTGCTGATTTAACTCTTAACTGGTAAAACAGGATCCCTCGATGGTTCAAGCACGCTTGTAGTCGTGTTGTTCGCTTGTAGCGCTCAGCATTTCGCTTTTGGCTCCGCTCCTGCACTTCCGCCTCCCACTATTGATTTCTGTGCAAACAAGAAGCGAATGCTCATTAGTCATACTAAGAGCCAAAGAAAGCTTTGTTCACCGCAAAGTCGATTGTTTGGTCTCATCCGCCAGTGGTAGCCAAGTATTTTGTGCATTAGACAAAATTGTCTCTCGAAAGTTCTCCCTCTCGATTTTGTTCTTGCTTGGGATTTCTCTGGCGATCTTGTTCGTGAAATACGAGAAAGCCAAGTTCATTGCTTCCTGGTTTCCCTCTATTTCTATTTAACCTAGTTATCCTACTCCCCGGTCTACTTCTATTTTTACCAACTGCCCTTTTACACTTCTATTTAGCACCTGGAAGATCTCCCAAGCGCTATCCCATCTGGACGTACTCAAGCTACCCGGTCCCGACAGTTCTCTACGCAATCCTTAACGTGCGTGCCTTTGAGTTGGTTCCTCTTTTACGCATTCTTTTCTCCATTCTCAATCCCATGGGAACGCACCAAAATTGTGCTTAGTCCCAAACGCGATCTCTCTGTATCAAGTAACTATCGTCCAATTTTTCCAGCATCTGACCAACCGTACTCGTTCCTGGAACGCCAAGGGCTACTAGGAGATCGCCAATGTAAATGTTTGATAGCGTTGTTCCACCGGTGATCTGGCTCTCCAGGTCGGTCACACTCGACACTCCATGGAGGACATATTTAGTGGTACTCAGCTTCTCGAATCTCTTCGACCGAGTTTAGGGTGAAGTTTCGGTAATAAGCTGCATGGATATTCGTACTTTCGACATTCTGATGGGTTGCTGGCTTTTATTCCTATCGGTTGTTTCTTTACGACATTACCACACCTGGTCTATTGAGGCTTTTTATGGTTCTACTCCAGTCCAGGTTTCAGGGCCATAGTTACCAATTGTCATCTTCCCACCTAGTGGGCCGTAGTGGCTATGGAGCATGCCCCTCCCACTGCATGCATTCGTCAGACAATAAAATATGCGAAATCGCTGAATGGCGCACCCAACGGTGTGCTCAAATTTGGAACCTTCAGTCATCTACAAAACTTTTTAAAATCCCTTCTTTGTTTCTTCAGTCCCTTTTGTTGGTTACGGTTTCCAGTAGTCGATGTTGCCTGGTAGCAGCCAAAACCAGGGTGTAAGTTTAATGACTGGTAAAACTACAAAAGTTGTATTCTGCCTATCTGCGTCCATTTCTTCAACTTCCCTCTTCCATCTGGACTGCTGGTATTATATGGTAGTAGCGCGGTTGTCTGCGAACCATGCCAATGGAGAAACCTCCGAAACGAAGAGCAATGATTTTGTTGTGTGCGATCATGAAGATCATGTTGTTCGTAGCACATGCCGCACCTAATTACTGAATGCAATGTGCTGTGTAGTTGCTCAAGCGATGTTTTCATCTAGATCATCTTTTCAACAAATCAATCATCTCCGATGCGACACTTAAATGGTGCCTGAATTTTGTTCTCACAATCTCTTTATTTTATCCGTTTGTGGCTGATATTTTGCTACGTGTTCCCCATTTTCCAGGCTGCATCCAATACGGCGCGCGCAGTCATGGCAAAACTCAGTGCACACGGTGTGCGGCTAATACTTCCCGCACTCCTTCGTGCAATAGATGATCAACAATCCTGGCGCACAAAGGCCGGTAAGCTTTTTGAACATTCGGGTGCGATTGCAACTGTCTTACGAAGTTCGATAGCCTTTGTTGTTTTCTCTGCGGACACGTCTGGTGAAGAAAGAAAACGTGCATACATTCCATTATTTCACCCCTAAATTGCATCATCTGTTATCTCAGTTCACTGTTTACCCGCTACAATGTGTTTCCTATTTTGAACTGTATAGTTTGTTTTTCTACTCGCGCTAAAAATTTCAGAATCCGTTGAATTGTTAGCCACGATGACACATTGTGCTCCGAAGCAACTGTCAGCCTGTTTGCCCCAAATCGTCCCTCGTCTGTTGGAGGTGCTAGTTGATTCACAAGATCGTGTAAAGCAGGCGGGCATGAGGGCTTTGAGGCAGATTGGAAATGTGATTCGCAACCCCGAAGTTCAAGGTAGGTCCCTTTTATCTTTTTGATGGCTTCAACTTCCCGTCAGTTGAATTTGATAGTACCGTCTATTTGGTTCTCCTCCTGTCGTTTTTTTCACTCAGTGTTTTTCTATTCAATCCACTAGGAACTTGTAAGATATCCGGAATCACACATTGCATTTCATTAGTTTTGCTTTCTTCAAATATTAACACAGGTGGTTGATATCAGTTTTAACTTGCAATATCTAATTTAATTAATGTTTGCATTCTTTCGGTCAGATTAATCTTTGTTCCGTCCCTGTGATTGATTTATTCTCTACTAGTTGGCTAAATCGTAGCTTGCCAATCGAAGGACGCCAACTCCCACTCTTGCTACACTGCTGGTTACTATGCCTCTTTCAAATCAATCACAAGAATCATGGATCCCGATAGATAGGCAACACAATGGAGATAGAGCCGGAAGATAGAAAAGCTGTCACACTTATTGAACCATACACATTGTCTCCTTCGTCACGATTCCAATGGCGGATTATCTGTACTCGGATTTGCAGGATATATATATGTATATATATATATATTTAGAGTTGAGAAGGCGTACACTGAGTTAATACGTTTATCGTGACGTTTCGATTCAAACTAGGACTCGTTGTCAAACTTGAATGGGTAATTGGGTGAGATCGCCAGTTCCATTCGTTTTGGTGTGCCGTCCGTCTGTTTGTCCCCCTATTGTGCATCATGGGTCTCGTTAAGATGACTTAATGTGTCACTCTCGACATGCCGATTGAACGAGTTATTCGAGTGAAAGGCTTCGAGACTCAGTCGTTCCTTCTTTCTATTTGCCCTGCTGACTATCTCATGACCTTTTTGTACACAGTGGTTCCATATCTCCGAGTGGGTCAGCACGTCGTATGGCTAGGCTATGTTCGTGAAAGCGTGTGCGTAATTGTTTGCCTGTCTCGCCGACATATTGACATGGAATGGCACAAGCTAACCCTAATTGGTCGTGCTGGTCGACGCGATCTTTTCCGTTGAATAGAGTAGATCTCAGGGTGCCTTTCGGAATGGGACAGTATATAAACGACTAAAAGGAACGCCCATGGGATCATCACTATCAGGCTTGTTAGCTGTCGCAACCATGACAGATTTCGACACAAAGGCATTCGAAACACTACCCACGCTTATGGATCCGATATGTTGATCATACGTTAGACAGACAGACAGACAAACAGACAGACAGACAGACA
>LUCM01002287.1:111211-128769 GCA_008360955.1 Fasciolopsis buskii | reverse complement strand
TCTGTACTGCCGAGCTATGATCGTTTGATATGCAGCTGCCAAAGTAAGTGAACCGGTCCACAATCACTAATTTCTCTCCATCCAGTATCACTTCCGGGACTACTGTCATCCAGTCGTCCTGTAACAGCACTTTACATAACACATGCCGAACCGAGCTACGGATCTCGAGAGTCTGTCTGGTGCACATTGTGCATAGTCCGGGGATTCGAATAGGCACGCGACGTCATCTGCGTAGTCTTGCTCACATAGCTACCCTCCATTTTTTAGTTCAACTCCTACTTCCCGCAGACCTCCGAAAGCATATTTCATCATCTCGTCCATGACGAAGTTGAACAGGAGTGGAGAGATGAGACACCTTTGTCGAACGCCACTAGTCGTTTCGAATGAACTTGGTAGTTCATTGTGTGCCCTCACGTGACGACAGGTATGCAAGTACAAATCTTGCAACAGGTTCACGAACTTCGCTGGCATACCCAAATTCCCCGTTTTGAGCGGCATCAGATCCACTGAGTCAAGCGCACCTCTCAAGTCGAGAAAGACTTCAATCGTAGGGTGACGGTATGTATGCCGAGTTTCGAGTGTTTAGCAGAAGAAATCCGGCCTACTGTTGGCGAATGCTGCTGTCACTAACCAGTGTCAAACGGCACATTACTGTCGAAGCCTAGACCTTAGTAACTATCGGAATTATACAAATGCCTCGATAATTGCTACAGTCATTCCGGAGGTGTTCTTCTTGAAGATAGGTTTAGTCAGTGACTCAATTCATGATAACGCAATTCGTTCCCCGTTCCAAATATTACAAATCAAGGAGATTCACCGAGGCCACAAGTTCGCGCAAATCGCATTCCTCAGCAAATCGTGCGCTTTCTTCAACTGATATGAATCAACGATTTTTCCTTTTTCCCAAATTACTATAGTTGACACCACTTTTCGGTAATCCAAAATCGCCGGTCGTTTCGTGAGGCATGCTAAATATTCCATATTTTCGATAGAAGGGTACCATTTTTGTTACCATCAATATTATTACTATCGTAGTTCCTTATATTATTGCATAATTTCTTTCGGTTGCTGATATTGCACATACTGCCATCGTTAATCATTGTCAACTCTTCTTCTCATGCTATATGTATGGATATTGACACCTTGAAGGACAATACGATTAGTGCCATCAAACGGATGAACAGATTGTCGTCAAAAGATTATGCGCTGATTGAAACGAATAGAACCAGCACTAACACAGTTGTGATTGTTAGGTGTATTCCTGCTTAAACGACTTTTGTGAGCACATTTTAGTTGCGATAGAGCAGAGTGTTTTAAGAGAATATCGTGACGAAGAACTTTAGCGCATCAAGTTTGAATTGACGTTCGGCACGATCTTATCTTCCATCCTTAGATTCTCACAATAAAATGATGTGCTCAGTAATGAAAATTTAAGGCATACTGGATCCATCCCGATGGAGGAATGGTGTGAAAGTTTCTTTGTCTTCTTATTATGACGAAAAACTCCAAAGTCGTCGCCTGGAGAGACTTCGAGAAAGGAAAATTTTAAAAATGACAGATTGTCTGATTGTCTTTCTAGTCACTGCACATCCGGCCGCCACTGGTTTTTTGCGTCCTGACTACTGCTCCAGCTGCCTTGAACGGTAAACCATTGTTTTATAGTAAGCTAAGAAGCTCAAAGATTGCCAGTCGAAAGTTTTTTGAATGTAAGACGAAGCTTTTCTACCGACTGACATTTTCTCTTCGGGTGCCCCTAGTAGCTCCATCCATCTTCTATATTCTTGTACTGTTTTTTTTTCTATTTTTAACTATAACTGATAATGTTTTTTGGGAGCCTGTTATATTTAAGCGATTACTTTCTTTCTATCCATTATTGTTGGTTATGTTTAGTCATAATGGCGAACCTCGTAATCACGGGGGAAAAGTAACGGATATATCAGGTCTGAAATCCCAATTTGTCATCTGTTTTAAAATTGAAGTAAAGCGCTCTCATTTAGAGCGCTATTGGATAGCGAACGGTTGTTTTCCGTAGTATCTAATCTCTCAGACATGATGACAGCTGTTTAACTGTTATCGTCAAATATTCGAGGCAAAAGTGCAAAATACAAGGTTCAAAACATGAAACGATCGGTCTGAAATGCACTTAAAGCTTTTCGGACCAACTGTGCATCGAATCTGTATCTTGTTGATATTATCGGATTTGACAAAAAGGAACACAATCCCATTAGCACAGAACAAAGCTGCGGATTATTATGGTTATTCCTGCTTTACTTAGTACATGAAGTGGAAACTGTTTTCTGAACGTCTCTTGTCGATTGCCCGTTTGTTTCAATGTAGACTTTAGACAGTCGATGGTGCACTTTAGACATCGCGGTATTGCATTTCTTTTAGTTATCAGCCAGCAGCGGAAAGTCTATTTTGCCCTAAGCTCGAGTTGTCCCAGTGAAAACCCTACCTAGGTATTTATACTCAAATTGGTATTGAAACCCAGGGAAGTACCGTAAACTGATTCATCTTTGGCGGGAGTCATTAACCCCACTTATCCATTGCGCCCAAACTGGAATGCGAACCTACGAGGAACGACGGTGAGTTAAAAATCATGATGCCGATGATGATTCCCAAAAAGGAAGTGATAGCGTCACATTACTTTTGTGTTTTTTCAATGACGATTTAGATTAAGACATCAAACATTGAACCGTTTCATTGGTGAGTTATATCCACCGCTAAAATCCATCGAGGGATGCACAGATCGTCACTGCACTTCCTCATCTTCTTTCGCATACCAGTTTTGGTCCCGCTGCTCACGGAGTGTCTGCAAGATCCGCTCATGGACAAAATGCCTTGTTTACGCGCTTTGCGAGACACGTGTTTTGTGCATGTCCTCGATGCACCAAGCCTTGCGCTAATACTCCCAGTCATACAACGCGCCTTCGATGACCGATCAACCGAAGCACGGAAAACAGCTGCGCAAATATTTGGCAATTTACACAGCTTAGCACGTCAAGAGGTGCGTGTGAATTTATGCATATTTGTATGGTTGTATATGTACAGCAGTTTGGTTTCACCGTTCTCAACACTAACCTTTTTCCGATCTGTTTCACTAGCTTATGAATTTGTTTCCAGATTGTGTTGTTGTAACAGCTCGATTTTTGCACTCGAGCTCTTTTTTGCATGATATCTATGATATCTATTATCCGTTCGATATGAATCAAAACATCCTCATTGAAAAGTATCATTGATGTGATCGTATGGACGGGTATTCGTCAGTGAGGGCAAATTAACATGTTGCTTGAGTTATTCAAAGCATCCAGACGCATTCGTCGTCCTGCTCTGCCAATCCGTTTCTTGACATTAGGTGGAAATTTTTTTTGTTTACTACAAACTTAAAGCATGAGTGCAGCGGAGAGGACATGTCCACTAAGCACCAGGGCCCACTACACGGGAAGAGAGAAGGCCGGTAATCTTGACCCTGAAAATCGGAGTGGCATAGGACCACATAAGGCCATATTAGGTCGGGTGTGGTAGCGAGCTGAACAACAGCGAGTTGCCGTCCACCACCAAAGTGACCGGCAGGCCCGAGATTCGAACCTCCGACCCTTTTGGTGACAGCTGATTAGTCCACTTGATCACGGGTTGTTTGCGTGTAATCGCACATTTATTTATCGCTTAGTTATCAGCAGCTTTTGTCATCCTTGCACTTCACAGGAACTCCAACCGTATGTCGGAACCATTCTACCTCCTTTGAAAACCTGTCTTCTGGATGCGGTTCCCGAAGTTCGATCTGTCGCGGCTGGGGCATTGGGTGCTCTAGTGCGCGGAATGGGCGAGTCCTGTTTCACGGTAACTGTTTGTTTATTTTCGCGACTGGTTCTTGGTGCCCATTTAGGTCTCCTTATGTGGTGAAAATTTTTAATTTTTATTTCGTTTTTGATGCGGCGCTGTTTGGTTAACATCAGCAGAACTGAACATTCAAAGGCATAAAATTTGTTACCTCTTGATTGGGGTCTATTTCGTACGTTAAATTAGTTTGACATTCAGACTATCCGGGCATCATGATTCGTCAACTTTGAGATCAGTTGTGTTGCAGGTTTGGTGACAGTTTATTGCATGCAGTCCAATCGACTCTGGTTTGTTTCGAGCATTGTATCGTCAAAATGAATCGCTTCCACCAGCTATCTCCTCGACCTAATTTACCCAGTCGTATAAGGATGATAATTATTGACATCCAATTTCCCATGCAATCGCCTCACTGAGAGCACCCTTTTCTTTCAGCTGTTACCGTTATTCTGAGTAACTCTGTTTCCTGTTTCGAACTTTATCATATCCTATGAAGTTGGATTAGTTCATTCGATCACTGTCGATTTTTCTTGTAAAGAAAAACTAAAGTTAACATGATCATTTGAAAAACGCAGCAGTGGAAGGAGTCATTGCATTTAGTTGTAATGCTGCCGATTAGTTGTCGAATACGGGACATCGAAATCATCTCATTTACTGTTTCGTTTTTACTATGCCTTGGAAAATGTTTAGCAGTTTGTTTATTTCAATTTCCCGTCAAAATACTCTCTGTATACCTCTTTGAAATTTAACAGTCATTTAAAACAGCAAAATTTTCAGTAATGTAGTATGTACGGAAAGAGCTATTATAAACGAATTATCATTTTTGGTTTGTAGGAAATTTTGCCCTGGTTAATTGCCACTCTCACCTCTGAAACCTCCTCCGTTGATCGATCGGGTGCAGCTCAGGGCTTGGCTGAGGTTTTGGGTGCAATGGGTATCGAACGGTTGCGTTCAATTTTGCCAGACCTCATCCGAACAGCTGCTTCCGATTCTAAAGTTCAACCACATGTTCGGGATGGCTATTTGATGCTGTTCGTCTATTTACCGGCAGTATTCCAGGACGCTTTCGCTGAATTTATTGCCCCAATCATCCCGGCAATCCTCAAAGTACGTTTTTTCATACCCATCATCAGGAGTTGTTCTAAAATTACATCAACTTATATTGAGAATTTTGAACATAATTCTGAAATTAATTCATAACATTATGTTGTTTGTGATGAACACCATGAAACTAAGTGGGTGGTGAGTTCAGTGAGTCCTTTTCTTGGTATTTTCATCTATTTTATTTCAGTCTTATCTAGGTGATGTGATTTAAAATTTCAAGATGATACGTTGAACCCATTAATCGTGGGTTTATTGCCTTAGTTGCCACTAAGTTCTATCCCCTCTCCTTTACTTTTCGTTCTTAGTCACTCTCCGATGAGACTGAATTTCTGCGGGAGACTGCTCTGCGTGCAGCTCAGCAAATTGTTCACATGTTTGCCGAAAGTTCCTTGGAATTGCTTCTCCCCGAATTGGAACAGGGAATGGAAGATAAGAATTGGCGTATTCGACACTCATCGGTGCAACTGCTGGGTGATCTGCTCTACCAACTCTCGGGACTTTCTGGAAAAGGCACCACCAAGGTAGTCCATTTTGATATCAACATTTCTGTTGTTGCTACTGATATCCACAAAGTAGGCACATAAAAAAATCATTCCATATTTCTGGTATACTTATTCGCTAAGCTATCTGGAGTCAATGCTGTACACCACGTAAAGAGCGAGTCCAGAAAAAACCATACTGAGCCGAATGAATTGTTAGTGGTAGACGGCAACCCGGTATCTCTCGGCTCACTACCACGCCCAAACTTATTGAGGCTTTATGTGATTTTTCATTCCAAGTCTCAGGGTTTGGGTTGCCGGTTCTTTCACACATGAATCAAATGAATAATTGCCCTTGCTGGGCTTCGCGCACACACTCACAGACATGCAATGAACTCACCGCTCTCACTAACATTTGTAGTTTGAATCGAAATGTTGATTCTCTACACTGTTTTCTCCAGTCTTCTTATGTTGCTTTTTAACAAACGAATTTATCCTTCGTCAGGCACAAGCCACCTTCTCAATTTCCTAACTGCTTACTTCATCTCCGCTTCTTCCTTAAGGCTACTATCTGTGCCTCTATCCATCGATCTGACGCCTCCTTTCGACTTACACATCTTGAATGAGAAGTCGTACTGTTTACCGCTCCTTAAGCAGCGAATCTGTTTTGATTTATCTTGAAAAACGAAAACAGCGACTTCAACGGACCCCCCCATGCCAAATCACCGTTCTTAGTAATTTCTATGTCCTCAACAAAGATCGGTTATTGCACTCACCAGATACCTCGACCACGGACATGAAGCTGAGGCTTTCGCTATAATCAACAACAATCGTCAATTGAATGCCTCTCCTACACGCATTCTCGACCAACCTGGCGACAATGTACACACTCTTGACCTCATTCTTACATTCCTTCATCATTCTCAAATATCACTTTCCCACTTCTTTCGGGCACATCGGACCATTGGCTCATTTCGTTTCTTTTTTTTCTTGCCCCGTCTCGGTACCCAATTCTAGATGCTCCTTTTGGTGCTGACTCTACTGATTGGGATGGTTTTCGTGATTTCATGACTTTTTATCCTTGGAAAGACTGTTGTTTTTCATCTGATGTTTCTCTTTTTGTTTCCAATTTTACCGAGTGTTTTCCAATGTATATATCTTCACATTCCACACTTCTTCAAACCCGACAAACCAAAATCCTTCGAGTAGTTTGAGCACGCTTGAAACACGCCTGAAAAACTGCTTACCGTCGGTGTTGCCGCTCACTTAACCAAGCATCCCGTAAGCGTTTTGTGAAAGCTAGAAACAAATGCACGCATACCATACGGAGGGCCATAGATCGCCTCGCCACAAAGCTGGACGACTAACCTCATCCGTTACCATTAGCTGATCATTTTGCCCCGTTTCAAAGGCGATATCCATCTAACTTTTCTCCCTTTTGATAGTGTTTCAATCTTGTACTTTGCTCCTCACTTGATAGGGCCGAATATTTGCTTCTCAGTTTATCCTAAACTCCATTCTCTTTGTCGGTCCTATTTTTCCACCTTCCTCTCGTGTGTCCACCCATGCCCCTCTTCCTGTTACAACTACCAGAAAAATCTAGGAAGTTTTTTTCTTATCTGAATATGTGCAAACATCTCTCTCCGGACGGTATTCCGTCTGTTTTGGGTTCTACCATCCATGTCTGTTTCTGTGCTTCAAAGGCTTGTCTCCTTTCGCTCAAACATCTTTCTTATTCCCTCCAATTATATTTTGACTTTTTTTTTGTTTATCCCTTCGCATCATTTATATTACTGGGTTCGACTGTAAATTCTCTCTGTTGGTCTCTTTCATATGGACACTTGCCTGTCGTGCAGCGTTAGCTTTCTATTCTACGGACGCTTTTTACACTCCCCCCTACACTTACTTCATATACACAAAGTTCAATCCGCGCAACACTTGAATACTGTCGTTATGTTTAGGGCGGAGTTTCGTCTACTGCTCTTCCGCTTCTGGACTGGGTTCAACGAAAATCGTTCAATTTGACCAGTGATCCCTTCCTCGCCTTAATGCTACAAGCTTTTGCTCATCGCCCGACAGCTGCTTCACTACTTTTTTATCGCTGTTATTTTGGCTCTTGTTCTTCCGAGCTTCGACAATTCACCTTCCCATAACTTTTTTCTTGCTCTTTTCATATTCAGGCAGCCAGTCATCCTTTTCAAGTCTACATTGCCCGATATTGGTCTTCGTTATTTTAATCTTCTTTTACTCCCCTGACTGCAAAGAGAAAAGAGCGTTGCCCAACTTCACATCAGATATCTGATCAGTGGCCTTATTCATATTAGGTGAGCCTATTGGGTGCTGAACTAGTAGTAAGGCCTTTTGCTGAAGTTAAACTTCTAGTTCCTAAATTTATTGTGATTTTTGCCAAATTCGCTATTAAATTGGTCTAGATTGTTTGGTTGAAGTCCCCGGAAGTTCGAACTGAGTGCAGTTCGTTGGAAACTTGTTGATGTTCTCGATGTCTTTTCATTAGCTTGTTGATAGGAGGTCGTCCATTGACGACAAATCTCACGTGTTATTGCTGCTTGGTTCCATCCCACCTCGAGTTCCAGGATTACAAATATTGGTTTCTGCTGTCCATGTACTGGATTCTAGTGGCTATGAGGCATCCATCTTCCAAGACGTGGGTCCAGCATGTAATGAAAGGGATTTCGACCAATTTTTGTTACGCCATTCAGGAACTCTGAAACATTTTTGAAAATTCGCTTCTTACTTTAGCTGACAGTAGTGTTTTTCAGTGAACTGCCGCAGCGTGTTTATCATGGAGTGTCCTGTTATACGATCCTGTTTCAGCTTCACATTCTGAGACTGAATGTTCCTTCAGCATAGATTCGGACTATGTGAGTCGTGCCTTATTAGGGCTTAGAATGACGGTGTTTCCCTTCCGTCCGACTTCTTGATTTTCAGAAGTGTTTTGTTTTTGACCATGCCACCGTTCCTTTATCGTGTTCAATCGGATCTCATTACTAATTGTTTGTCGACGTGCAGCATTTGTTCTTCTTCTCATTCTTATAGACTCAGGATGAAGACGACACGTTTGGTACTTCGGAAGCTCATGAGCGCTTGAAAGCAATCATGTCCCCCGAACGCCACGATCGTGTCCTGGCTCGACTTCATATGGCGCGCTCGGATCCGACTTTGATTGTACGCCAAGCCGCGATTCATGTATGGAAAGTCGTTGTTCCGAATACTTCCCGAACACTTCGTGAAATCATGCCAGTTCTAATTCGCCTATTACTGTCAACCTTGGGCTCGTCAAGTCGTGAACAACAACAGGTATCAAATTAAGCATTTAAAAATGAGCGTTTAAGCTCTCCTTTTCCATTCTTGCCGTTTTCTCTTAAACAGTCACACCGATAGGTGATGCTTTGTTTCATTGGATTACACTGCAATAGATGAACAATAAAGTGATTACAGTATGATTAATTGTTTCGATTTCAATTCCCAATACCCTTTTCAGTTTTTTTTTTGAGCGCTTATTTGTGCCGCCTAAACGGTTTCGTATAGACCCCCCATTTGGCGAATGTATCATGATACATGATACCCTGACGTTTAATGCCGATTAATTTTTTTATTGTTTTCTCTCGTCTATTTTCGTCACTATCAGTTGGCTGCACGTGCTCTTGGTGATGTGGTTCGGAAACTTGGGGAACGAATTTTACCCGAAGTTATACCCTTGCTTATTTTGGGCCTAGATTCGCCGGATGCAGATCAACGTCGCGGTGTGTGCACAGGCCTGATGGAAATCATGCGCAATTGCCCCAAGGAACAGGTAATCGTGCATGATTTTATCCCACTATTGTAACAACAAGCTCTCGGTCGTTATCCTTGAAGCATTGTACCACGTCCATATTTCTCACACTTGTCAGTCGTTATCACCACTGACTCATTGACTAATATTCCGAAACCCAGTAACGCCCATTTGTATTTCTCTGTTCATGATAGCTGATCTGACAGTACGCAACCGGTTGGGTGTTTCCTCTGATTTTCTTCCTCGTCCGTGTGATTCATCTCGTAGATGAATTTTGGCCTATTCACTTTGCAGTGACTCAACACACCACTCAGAGATTATGCAACTGTTCAGTTGGCACGTCCGATTGCGCGCTTATCGAGACGCACTTAGGGTTCACGTGCTTTACGACTGCACGTGTGCAGACACGTCGTTTGGTCCGTTTGACCAAATATAGTAGTCTAGCGCAGACAAAAGTCGCGATATTGTCCGTTGACTAAACTTATCGGTTATTTTAATGATTCGCAGATGTAGTTTGTAGTTGATTTGTGCATACAGGACCGGAAAACACTTGTTCTTCTTTCGCGCTTCCGAATTCTCTTTGGAATTTTGTTTTGTTTGTTTTCATTCTTATCTGAGCGTTGTCGATATTGTTTACTTCTTCCGAAGATTAGATGATTAGGTGGTAGTTCCGTTTCAGGAGAAGCATCATATGCTGTCACCGAATTTGTCCGCTGGTTGGCATTGTAGATCACTGCCTGGTTTCACGTTTCGAAACATGAATCATAGATTGACCGCAAGCCTAGATGCCTCGCCTCTTCCTAGACGATATTGATCCGTGTTTTTAATTAGCGATCCAGGCGGATGAGACGCATTCAGCGCGTTCGTCTGAAGAATCTCTTGCTGGGAAGCCGCACGTTTGAGCTGATCTAGTTTATTCGATTGCAGTGAAAGATGAGAGGTTACTATCTCACCACCGCATTATTTCACCGTCAGATATTCTTTTCAGATTTCTCGAAACATGGTCAGTGAAACGGATCTCTTCCAGACAAGTCATATAAAAGTGTAATGATTACCTGAGTTTAATGCATTCATAACGCATCTGAGTTCTGTTGTTAGTTTTTGCATCAAGTTGAAACAATCCGAGCTCAGGAATGTTTTTCATATCTGACAGGTTCAGTTCCTCATTATGCAATGCTAGTCATTGCTCCAAGTGAGTTCTCCACTGAGAAAAATGTCGTATACACCGAGACAACGCTAATTTCACAAGTTGGTTTGTGGTACTCATTAAAGAACGTAATTTTTGGTGGCTTTCTGATGTTTAGACCGTATTTATTCGGTTTATTTCCCAATGCATCTTGTGATTTGGGAAACACACTTTCACTGAAAGCGGATCAACTAAACAAGGCGCATCAATGTGGCGCCGTTTGTGATCGAGCAACGTCGTTAACGGTGGCTGTCCACGAATTGTGTTGCGTTTGGTCCAGACATCGTTGGGAATCCGCACTAGGTTCGTCGGTTCTAGGTATTGGTGTCTTCCCTTTCCTAGCACCAGCAACACACTGCTCTCCCCTAACGAACGATCGGAATGTCAACATGATTTATGACCTTTTGCAGGTCATCGAGCATGTAATTTGATCACGGGCACTCCCACATGTAATACATTGTTAAGCTCATGTATTCAATCAACCACCTAATTAGTCCAGATCGGTTGAATATCAGAAATCAGTTGTATTTCACTTAATAAATTCCGAGATGTTCATTTCTTTAGCGAGCCAACAAGGATCGAATCAAGTTGGAATTAGTGGCCTATGTGAAGTTACTAGCCTCCATCGATGCGCACTTTAATTGGCCTTTTCGAAGTCCGATTTCACCTGTAGACTTGTGTATGCAGCTGTTTCGTCAAGAGTGTTAGGGACCGTCGAGGGTATGTGTTGATCGAGCTCTTGCTTGAACGACCGGCGGTGATCAAGCCCACCAGGTATGTGTCACCGTAGCGTAAAGAAGTTCGATTCCTAAATCCGCCGAACTCTTTGATGTTAGGCGAATTTTGAGTGTATCTGTCACTGTCGCTTTTCAAAATACTTAGGTAACCGCTGGCTACTCTTGTTGAATAGTGCCGTAGATGTGAATTCATTCAATAAGCTTCCGCTGTACAATATCGACGTTTGCTTACTAATGACCACTTTCTGATGTACATCAATAGAAATTCAGATAAGGTGCTCTGCGCACGTTTTCCGTCTAGCGTGGAGTTCACGAAAAGCTGGTCCAAAACAGTAATTTCCATTCATTGGATTTATTTTTCTTTTATCGCTTGGCCATAAATCGCTGTGTGAGCCCATTCTATCCTAGCACTTCATGTTTCCCCTACTGGGCTCATTGCTCTCATTTTCGTGAACTTCATTTTATTTCAAGCCAAATTTACTCACTTCTTGTTCGGTTATTTTTGTAACGTTTTCACTCAAAAAATCCTGTTTTGAGAATCGATTTTACTCGCGAAATGCGCTTTATGGAGAAGCAGCGCGATACGAAAATATTATTGGTTTTTCACCGACCCTTCATTTGACACAAATTTTTCATGTACCAGTTATTCGGTCGCATGTTTGTAATCAATATGAATTACATCATTTTTGATGAGAACTTGCTCCTAAGATTCCAACGGCTTTGAATCCGCGTTGTGATGTTAGAGCCTATTTTCACTTGAAGGGGAGAAACCGTTGGATGCTATCTTGTCGCAACAAAAAGTGTGACCTGTGATTTCAATTCACAGGAACATTGTTCTTTTGCTTCGATTACATTGCACCGATTGATCTCAGATTGGTCGGTTTTGTTGGATAAGGGTGTAGCAGTTTCATCACTTTAGATCCCCACATTGACAATGACTGGGTTTGGCCAACAATTTTTACCCCTGGGAACCACGAGTTCTCCAATCATTTTACTCGACTAACAGTGTGTTACGTTCCCTCTCAAATTCGAATATTAGATATTTTCAACATTGGAAAATTGCATTAACATCAACCATTTTGTTCTTCATATTGTTTTGATAACACATCTTTTTCCACTATAGCTTGTTAACTACGCTGATGGCCTCTTGGTTCCCATCCGACGTACCCTATGCGACCGTCTCTCGGAAGTCCGACGTTCTGGTGCTCGTACGTTCGAGTTACTATACAATGCACTCGGAGTTCGTTCGTTGGATGGTGTATTACCCGATCTGTTGGCACAGTTGGACGATCCGGAAACAAATGCGTTCGCTTTGGATGGTTTGCGTCAACTCTTGGTTGTCAAAGGGAAAGCAGTTATGCCCTACCTGGTCCCAAAAGTAATTGTTATTGAAAGTGTTGAACGATTTTTTGCTGTTTGCTGTCGCTCTCTCTCTTGATTTTTTCGTGTAGTTTGTTGCAGTATAAGTCTGAGTGTAGTCGGTCACTGTTGGCACCACACAATTTCGTTTCTAGTCCCCCCCCCCTCCCAATTGCAGTTGGTTCACGAAATTGGGAGGATTTTAATGCAAACAGTGACGGGTTATAGTGGATCTCTAGTTTTTATTGTTGTCCTTTCTTCCCTGTTGTTAAAGACTGGAAAGCAGCATATCTAATACTCACTGGTCACTGCCCGAGTCGTTTATTATTGTGAATGTCTTTAGTTTTGTTGTCCCAGGAATCGGCAGATAATTGTTATCTCTGTGTTTATCGTGCAATTTCCCCGATCATATCAGCTTACCTATCCGACCGTCAATGTCAAGGCGTTCGCATATTTGGCTTCTGTCGCCGGCGAGGCATTGAATCGCCAATTGAATCGAATCCTTCCGGCACTGCTCAATACGGTTTCGCAACTTCCGCTGGGACCTGAATCGGCTGAGGTTTGTCATTGGTTATCAAAATTTGTTGGTGTTCGCTTCAAATGAGTTCATGTATTCACTGTCTCGACGATTTGGGTCCGGAGGTTCATTTGATCAGTCTTCGCATTGCTTCATTGTCTCTTTTTTGTTCGGTCAAGAGTTGACCACTTCCACATCTCCGTTTCTTAAAAAAATCAGGATTTGGATCACTGTGCTGCCGTGTTGATTTGTATCTACGACACCAGCGGGGTACGATGCATTTTCAATACTTTATTAAATGGTCTGGCCAGTGCCCCACCCAGCACCACTGCTAGTTCTGGTCCGCCATCTATTAACAACCAGTCGATGATTCAAGGTACTGCAGTTTACCGGCTCGCTTGTTTGCGTCTACTTTATGCCTATTTGGAGGCCAGTTACGTGCAACCGGAAGATGATGCCGATGTTGCACCGCCGCAGTCGCTTTCGACTCCCTCGGGCCAATCGAAAAAGTCGAAAGGCTCCAAGAAGGCGAGTTACGGTGAATCCTCCAGTGATGAAGAGGAAGAGGACGATGATGATGATGAGGAGGATGAACACGGGTCTGATGCACTGAGCGATGACAAGGCAGACGAGGACGAGATGGATGATGATGACGATTATAGCTACGAGTCCGACGAAGAAGACTATGACGAAGATGAAGAATCCCCAGATGCCAAAGAAACAATTTCGCGGGTGTTAAGGGAATTTTATCCACTGGCTCTGCGAAATATTTGCCGATTGTTGTCCTTACGCGACGCACACACACTGACTTGGACGTGGAACTGTTTGGAGGCACTTTTCAAGGTATTTGTTCCTGTGTTATATCCATATTTATTCAGTTTAACCAAACTTCTCTTAGCCATAGGTTTTACTTCTCGCGTGTTCGGTTCTATTTGAAATATGCCTACCACTTGTAGTCGATGGTAACTGCGAATGCCAGCTCATTGCAGCTTATAAGCGAAATCTGAGCGAAATACTCGCAACGAGTGAGTTTCCGCACTGAGATACTGTATGACTACCTCCATCCGGACGACGACATTTCCGGCCGATAAAAGGTCTTGAGTTGGAGAAAATAACTGCTAATAAAATATTTTTATTCGAACATATGTTGATGCATGCGTATACTTAACAAAAATGTATATGTAGTTTATATGCATCAGAATCATGGCGAATGAACCAGTCCAAAGACAATTTTTTGGGTGGGATTTAGCCCACAGGCTTTCGAGACAGCTTACCCATGTCAGCTGCTTTCTTCATGAACCACAACTACTCTGTAGATGTGATATTGCCCTTCTTTCCAAGCACGTATGTGTTTATGCACCCATGTGGCGTAATTTGACCGTCCGTTAAAGAACACTTGTGTGGTTGAAAACCGCCAGGTCCCGGACGCAGCTGCTATCTGCCCGTGGCCCTTCGTGCGGTAAGTTGTAGTCCTTAATTTTAGTGTCCGTCCCGCTATCCACAACCTAGGAATGCGTCGGTGTAAAGCACTACTTCTAGTCCGCTTCTTTTCGAACTCAGTGAAGCGCATTTCCATTCGCGATCGTAAAGTATTAGCAGGACGCTTGTGTCTGGTGACTTCCGTGAGCTTTTGATCGCTGACCGACCGAAATACTCAAATCCATTGAATTCTACGGATGGGCTATCTCACCGTTCCTGTAATTTTCACGATGGAAACCTGTTGCTTTTGTACTGAGCTGCGGATAGGGAGGCACTAGCCACATTCCAAATCTAGCTATGCGTTTCTTCTCGCTTTCAGTAATAGTTTATCTGTCACAGACCGTCACAAATCAAGCTTTGAATCATTATATATATATATGTATATATGTATATATATATATATGCATCATGCTTAAAAATGCACCGCGTCAACATAGTCCCGGGACCGTGTCGATCTGGCCTCGTAGTCTTTGCCAGTAGTTTTCACGCTTCTTATATTGTGATTTAGGCCAATTGTCTTCGTCGATTCGATATTGACCAGAAGCCGGGAAATCAGCGTTCACGATGAATAAATTCCTTTTGTTTCTCCTTTTTGGACTGTTATTTGGCTTTGTTGTGATTGACGGGCTTTGGCAAAGAGGGATGATTCGGGCGAATTTCGTGTGTAGTTTCCATTGAGTTGAAGCGGAACACGTTTCTTATTCATCTACATCGCTACGAAAAAAAAATTTATTTCCACAAATGTGATAACCGCTATCTTCGAGATAATTCGAAACTACTCGCACATTAACCTGGTGTTTCTTCGATGACAATAATAATAATAATAATAATAATAATAATAACCATGAATCGTTACATCTTTTCTTATTACAGAGATGGTCACCGGAGTCAGTCACAACACAAGTGAACGATTTGCGTCAGGGTGTCCGTGGTGCCGTTTCCGAACTGCACAAAGCCGTTTCTGCAGCACGAAACAAACCTCAGGACGAATTCCTGCCAGGTTTCTCAGATCCTAACCTACCCTTGGTTAGTTTGATCAAATTGTACGCTGACTGTACCCTTCGTGGACGTGTAAATATCAAAGAGCCGGCGGCACAAGGTCTATCCGAGTGCATCTCACATGCCAGTGGGACAGCATTGCAAAAGTGTGTAGTAAAAGTGGTTGGCCCACTTATCCGACTTTTAGGAGAACGCCAGACCAATGTGGTTCGAATGGCCGTGGTCGAGTCGTTAACTGCACTCGTAACAAAAGTAAGTTGTAAATTTTTCCCCATTCAGTTAATCTGATTTTCGTCAGCTCAAAAGTCAAATGTCCAGCATTATTTTATCGAGCTGTCACAACGAGACTACATCTTGGCTTGCGTGCCTCCATGATCAAACGAGCTATACAGGATGGCTTATCTCAAGCCGAAAATCCAATCATGCCTGGATGGTCAATGGATAGAGGCCTGACGAAGTAGTCTCCTGGTCCTCCAAGTTGGAGGTTGATATGGGTTAACAGTCGGAAAAACGAGTGGAAGAATAATTGATCCAAGTAGATGGGCTTCCACTCAGCTGTTCCCCGATGCCTTGCGGTCAAGTTCTTGTCAAAACCAAAGGCTTTGGTTGAGAACCCTAGCCGTTCTTCTGCTTAGCGGCTGCACTCCCTAGCAGTACCCGTCCATTATTCCCCATGAGTTACACACCTACAAATAATTCCATACTGCATCGGTCGTCGCGCAGGATAATCAGGACCGCGCTGCCCATTGCATCGAGCGCAGGTGGGGTGGGTAGTGATAAGTATGCTACTGCTCAGAATTCCCTCTCTTTTATTCAACCTGTCTCCAACCCAATCTGTTTGCCCCTTCTGCCTACCCATAGTATCTCCATCGATAACACACCCGATGCTCGCAACGGTTTATTGTCAAGTAGTGTAGTAGGTGGTTTCCAGTCTGTTAGCTCAACTCTTCTCAAGCCTCGTCAGCCTCTGAATCTGGGTTCCTTCAATGTGCGTACTTTAATGCAGGCTGGCCAACAGGCGTGTTTGGCTCTGACAGTGGACTGACTGACTTTCGATTGATGTCTGCTGTGTGAGTGAAACACGAATTCAGGATTCGAGTAGAGTAGATTAATTCAGCTAACTGCACCAAACGTCTCGTCAAGATATTTTCTTCGCACTTCAGGAGACGAAGCAGCTCAAGCTGTGGGTCAACGTGAGAAGGCTGAAGCAGCCCTTTTAGATTGGATCCCAGTCAACAGTCGCTTGTGTGCCATGAGAATGCAGGGATCAGTCGGCGTCCGAAAGGATAGTAGTGTTAAGCGTAGTTTATTTGTTATCTCGGCATACGCTCCCACAGACTGCAGCACTGATTTGGAGAAAAACGAATTTTACGATAACCTCGTCACTCTTGTTCGGAAGAGCAAACGCTCTGACATTGTAGTGGTAGCAGGTGACTTTAATGTACAAGTTGGAAAACTGAGTGCATCAGAGTCCTGTTTAGGTGGGCGATGCGCCTTGCCTGCACAGCGAACAGACAACGGGGAAAGACTTCTCCAATTCTGTGCAGATTATCATTTATTCCTATCTAGTACGAATTTCCGACACAGTTCGCGTCGCACAGCGACGTGGCGTTATAACTCGACAGATACTTTGAGTCAGATTGACCATATCGCAGTTAGCTACCGTTGGCGCGGTTCTGTCCAGAACTGTAGATCATACTGGACCACGTACGTCGAATCGGACCATGCGTTAGTTTTAATGCGATTTTAGTTGCAGCTGAATGGCCATCGACGCAGGCCACAAACGCGATTGGCTGTCGAACGTTTGTCTGATTCGGCTGTTCGCAACAGCTACGAACAGAAACTATTCTACGAACTAAGATTTTCGACGAGCTGTGGGATCAAATTAAGCAGGTGATACATTTGGCCGCAGATTTCGCCTGTGGTCCTAGATCTAGCATTCATCAAAAACGCTGGATCTCGCAAGCGTCGCTAAGTCTAATGGAGCAAAAACGCGAGCTGCCTAACTGCAGGAAAATGAATGAGATGCGTCGGCAGTTGCAGCGTCAGTTGACCATAAGCCTTAGGA